>CAUYQG010163936.1:0-32936 GCA_963574415.1 Tarsius wallacei
ATTTTGCTCGTTTCTCTATTGCCCTGTCTTTTTACAACTGATTTGAAGGATACTTTATGTATTCTGCATACAAAGCCCTTTTTAATATTTTCCTTCGTAAATGTTTTCTCCTAGTGTGTGGATTGTCACTTTCTTTACCGTTAGACCTACCTTTTTAAAGACCTATTTCATAGAATTGTTACTAAGTTTAAGTGAAATAATGTATATGTCACATGCTTAGCTCAGGCAAAATAAACGATAAAAGATACCAGCACTCTTCCTGTTATTATTATTAATTGTCATCATCACCACCACATTTTCCTGCATTTTAAAAAATTTCTACAGTGAACTTATATTGAAATGTTTCAGTTATCAGATCACACCAAATGGTGGTGGTACTCTTTGTTTATATTTTAGTTTTTTAAGTGTTTGCATTGCACATTATAATAATATAAAAATTTTAAGTGTAGGAATGAACTTTGACACAGATGGTAGGCCAGATTGACAGTTTTATAGGACTTCTGACTACGTGTGCAAGGTTAAGGGCCAAAGTCCCGACCAGTCTTCTGAAAATAGGCTTCAGAGGAATTTGAGATTAAACTTTTTATATGGATCCTTTTAAATCTCTAAAAAAAAATGACAGTATCTTTCAAAGGACAGTGTTTTATAAGATGACAACAAAATTAGGATGTTTAAAACTCAAGGAGAGAAAAGAATTTTGTTACAGTAATTTGGTGCATATTCATATTTATGCTTATTTTGCATTCGTAAAGGATTTTTAATTTGGATTTTGTATCAGCGTTCTGCACTCTATAGTTACAAGTACAAGCCACTGTAGACAAAATGTTTTATGTAAAGTAAGTAGTTCCTTTAACTGTCTTTTCTCAACTCCTTTATAGTCACTGTCATTTCAGTTAAAAGGATTTTTCATTTTTTCTCTTTCATGTTTTTAAATTTCTGAAAACATTAGGATGTTATCTTTATCCTAAATAACTTGGCATGCTTTTTTTGTTTTGCTACAAACTTTGTACTTGCACAAAAACCCTCTATATATTTTACATTGGCCCATGAGTACCAGGAGCTTTCTTTTTACTATTTCACAGCTTCTGTTGTATTGTGTTCATATTCTGCCTTGCTGTAAACACAGTAAGTGTAGAGTAGAATTTTTAACCTGAGTTAAATTGAGAAACTTTAGGGAGGCTCTGACCTCCTTAAAATTATATGTAAAAACTTCCTATGTGTGCATATGTACTTTTTTCTGTTGCAAGTTCTCAAAGCAGTCAGTAACCTTCCTCCCTAACCCCCACAAAAAAAAAAAAGGAAAAATAAATATTGTTGTAAAGGTTGAAATGAAACAAAGGCTGCTAATGGTTAGAACAATAGCAGCAAAAAGCTAACAGCTGGTTAGTGTGTAGACGAAAGTAGAATGAAGAAGTGGTTGGACTACAGGGCTAGCATAGTCGGGGTACAGAAGGTAGCATGTGTGGGAAGTGGCGATTGACGACAGAGAGAAGACGTAGGAGGAGGAAGCTGCCCAATTGCTAGTTAGGAAAAACCAAGCATAGACTGCGAAGAACTTTTCTTCCCCAAATCTTCCCATCCATGTAAGGTTCTTTTGTTCGTTTGTTGGGTTTGTGGTTTTGGTTTTTTGTTTGTTTGTTTTTGTTTTTTGGTCATTTAAAATAGAGTTGGGCGTCTCACTGTGTTGCTCAGGCTGGTCTTAGACTCCTAGACTCAAGCAAACCTCTCACCTCATCCTCCCAAATAGCTGGGAGTCCAGGAGCAGGCCACTGTGCCTGGCTTCCATATAAGTTCTTAACATGTTAAAAAAATCACTTGAGTGGGCAGATGCTTTGATAAATAAAACTTGAACATTTTTTATTGTTTTCTTGCTTTATAGTTTTCATTGTTTTGTGATATGAGTTTTAATCTTCTGTAGCTAGTAAAATTTCAGGGAGAGCGTTAAAAGCAATTGTGTTGCTCTTTGGCAGGTCCAGTTTCTAGGTAGATAAGGGAACTTCAAAGAACAGAGGATTGGGAGGCAGAGGATTGAGAGACAGGAAGTGGAAGGGGAGGCGGGGAGGCCAGGGAACCTTTGAGGCTGCTTCTTAATTCAGCGCATCAAAGCACTCTATGTTGGGATATCACTTTCTGAGCTCCAACATTTAAGAGGTTAATCTCATCACACAAACCTGGATTAACTTTTCTCAAGACGTTTTGTGTTACAAATTCTAAAGATTTGGCCTGTGAACATGGTGTTTAGATCCATAATTTAGGTAGATATACAAATGGACAGATTCTTAATGAACTGTAAAACCATTTTAACTTTTAGTTTTTAAGCAAGTAAAATGCACTGGTGTAGAGTGAAATGCCAGTCATTTGGCGCACAGACCTTGGAGCCAGGCTACCTGTGTTTATATACCAGCCCTGCCACTTCCTACTTGTGTGACCTTAGCACATTCACTTTTTCCTTATCTGTAAAATGAGGATAATAATATTACCTACATCATAGGAATGTTGTGAAAATAAACATTACAATATGTAAAATGAAAACCATTACGTGGTCCACACTTAGAGCTGTAAATCTTAGCTTTACTGCCTTTTATCTAAGGATGTTGTGGGCAAAGTTACCGTAGCATTTTTTATGAATGCGTCCCAGAGAGGATAAAAGTATACATACACCGTAGTCACTGAACTGCTTTACAAGCCATCTATATGTCAATGCTAAATTGTGTTTTTAAAATGGGGTTGGTTTTCATAGTGGTGGATAGCTCAGGCTCTGGTATGAGACAAGCTTGGCTTCGGCTCTAGCTGTGCTGCTAACCAGCTGTGCGACTCTTAGTTCACCTATCCAGTCCTCTGAAGATAGTAACATCACTCACTCCATAAGGTGTTTGTGGTGATTAAATGATACTTACAACTTACTTAGCACAGTGCCTGGAACATCAGTTATTATGACTAATAACTTATCATACACACTGTTACAGTTTCCTCTGCAGAACACACCTCTCTGCAGCTCAGTGTTGAGGAAAACTTCTGTGGGGCAAGGAAGGGGCAGAGAGGGTGCCCTTGACTGTGCTTGACACCCAGAAAGCTGGCTCTCTGTTCGTCACCCCCCTTACCTCTCGGTCGCTTGAGATCCTTTGTGCCCGTTTGGTTTTTCTCATCTCGAAGTTATTCATTATAACATTTACATGTATAGGACTTGTGGGGAGTGTTGGCTGAGTTCCGTTTACCGCTGTGGAGTGCCCTTCTTATTCGCGACCTGTTGCTGCGTAACAAATTACGTGAAACTCAGAGCTGCAGCCACACTGGGTATCTCACAGGCTCGGTTTCTGTGTGTCGGGAATCCAGATGCAGCTCCGCTGGGTCCTACGGCCTTCTCACGCGTCAGCCCCACAGCTGGGGCGGGAGCGGGTCCTCTTGGAAGCGGAAGAAGTTGGAAGGACCCGGCTCCTCAGGGAGAGCAGGTGGGCAGGATTCGGCTCCTCACGGGCTGGTCAGCCAGTTCCTGGCTGGTTTCCGGCTGAAGGCCACCCTCACTGCCTTGCTGTGTGCGCCTCTCCCCGGGCAGCTCACATAGGACCACTGATCTTATCGGAGTTCCAAAAAGGCAGAGTGACAGTTTTTACAGCCTAGTCAGGGAAGTGTCATTCTGTCACTTTGTGCCACGTTCTTTTTATAGAAGTGAGTCACTAAGTCCCACTCACAGCCAAGGGAAGAGCACTGCAGAAGGGCATGACTGCAGAAGGGCAGGGGCCATTGGGAGGCACTGAGGAAGGTATTGTCTCGTTTTTTTTGTTTAAAAATAAGCATGAAGCGTCTGGTTTCTGTTGGAAGCGTAAGTACTGTCAGAAGCATTCTAGAGAGTGTTTTCACTGTTCTTTTGAAAAAATTTTAGCTTTTTGCTTATTTAAAAAGTTATTCATGTTAATTATGTAAAATGCCAATTAAATTAAAAGAAGAAACTATATGTCACACATAATCCCCTAATCAGAAAAGCGTTGTTAACATTTTGGGTTGTAGCCTAGCAGTCTGTTGTGTTGGTGTGCAGTCAGCCCTCCACATCCATGGGTTCTGCTTCCATAGAGTCAACCAACCACAAATCGAAGATATTTGGAAAAAATAAAATAAAAATAACTGTACCACCATAAAAATAATACATATAAAAACAATACAGTGTAACAACTATTTTTATAGCCCTTGCATTGTCTTAGGTCTTATGAGTAATCTATAGACAATTTTAAATATTCGAGAGGGTCGGGCTCAGTGGTTCAGCCTGTAATCCCAGCACTTTGGAAGGCCGAGGCAAGTGGATTGCCTGAGCCCGCGGGTTTGAGAACAGCCTGGGCAACTTGGCTCATCTCTACAATAAATCAAAAAATCAGCCAGGCGTGGTAGCGTGAGCCTGTAATTCCAGCAACTTGGAAGGCTGAAGCGGAAGGATAGCTGGAGCCCAGCAGGTCGACGCTAGAGAGGCCTGAGTGTGCCACTGTCCTCCAGCCTGGGTAACAGAGTGAGACTTCAACTCAAAATAGTAAAATAAAATAAAATATTCGAGAGGATGTGTATAAGGTATATACAAATACCGTGCAATTTTATATCGGGGACTTGAACATTCGTGGATTTTGGTCTTGGGGAAAGTTGTGAAACCAATCTCTTATGGATACTGAGAAATGGCTGTGTTATTTTATTCTGCTCAGGCTGCCACAACAGAGTACCACAGACTGGTTGACTGAAACAACACGTTTTCTTACAGTTCTGGAGGATAGAGGTTTCCATTAATGGTTCTGACTGAGTTTCTGGCTTATTGATGGCTGCCTTCTTGCCATATCCTCACATGGCTTTTCCTCTGTGCGTGCATGTCAGGAAGGAGAGGGAGAATGAGCAAGGGGAGAGATGTTTTGTCTTACAAGGGCACTGATCCTACTAGGTACGGCCCCACATTCGTGGCGTCATTTGACATTGGTAACTTTTCTTACTTCAAATACAGCCACACTGGGAGTTAGGGCTTCAACATATAAATCTGGAGAAGACACAGACATTCAGTCCTTAGCATGTACTTTTAGAATTAAGGTGACATTGTGTAAATCATGTTTTGAAATTGTTTTTTTTTAAATTGCATCATAAGCATTTTTATCTAAAGAACTATTCTTCTAACATTTTTTTTTGTTAGTATAGCATTATGTTATAACACCATAACAGAATTTTTTAAACCAGTATACTGTTGTTGAACATTTAGATTGTTTCAGTTTCTTCTGGTGACTGTTACAAACAGTGTTTCAGTAAACAAAGTAATGACTAAATGTTCTTGTCTACCATTATTCCCTTAGAATGATTTCCTTTGAAATGCAGTTGATAGAAATCCCAGGTTATTCAAAATTTCAAAGGTTTTTATTTATAGTACCAGATTTCCCTCTGGTACATTTCTCCGAGAAGTTTTATCAGAATATCTTCCTCAGAACCTTCACAAGCACCACTGATTTTTGATGAGTATTGCTTGTGGTGTTTTTTGATATGTGTCTGTATCTCTCCACGTCTCCTCCAGAAGCCTTTTCCATTGCTTCAGCCCTCAGTGGTCATCTCTGTACATTACACAGTAAAGCATTATGTGCTTGATGTTTTCGCCGTGTAGTGTGTGTCCCCACGTGGTGTGTTAGACTCTGAAGTGCATGGAGGAGTGGTGAGGCTTGCCTGCCTCATGACGGTGCCTTTGAAGTCTTGCTCTTCATTGAATTTCTCAAAATAAAACAACTGCCATTCTGACTATTGTGAAACAAAATATGCGTATCATCAATTACAAAGTGAATTCCATATCCTCAGAACAGTTCGGTGGTTTTCCATTTGTTGCAGTCATTTCCTTCCCTCCACCTTGCTAAACCCAAGGCTTATTTTCAGTTCTCATCTTCTTAAACTTACCTGCAGCACTCAGGGCAGTTGTTCACTCCCTCTTCCCCAAAACACTTTCTTGTGTGGCCTCCAAGTTACTATGCGCTTCTTGTTTTCTTCCTAATTCCCAAGCATCATCTCATTCTCTTTGCTACTTCCTTTTCTTCCCCCATTTCCAGATGTTGGAATACTCCAGAGTCCGGACTGTAGATATCTTCTCAATCCAGACTCACTTTTTTGGTGTTCTCAATTAGGTCCCCTCTTTGAGTGCCATTTATATATCGATGGCCGGTGTCATCACCAGGTTTACTGATACCACCGGTAGGCCTCTAGCACCCTGCTCAAATGTATGACCACTGATTAGTAGGTGCACATGCTGTCCTGGTTGTTAAATATTTTTAATATGAGCCTTGGTTTGCTCCCTCATCTTTTTCAGATACTTACTAAAATGTTACCTTTCGTCGAGGCTTTTCATTAACACCCTATTTAGAATTGCAGCCTGGAGGTTACTGACAATCTTGAGGAGCCATTTTGGTAGAATCATGATGGCCAAAGTTTGACTGCAGAGGGTTTAGAAGTGAGTGGGAGAGAGGATTTGCAATCAGTGAGTATAAACTGCTGAATTTTGAGAGAGAATTTTACTATGAAAGGGAATCGAGTAGTCAAGACGCAGCTGCAGGAGACTGGGTTTTCTAAAGCAGAGCGATTTTCTAAGCCAAGATGGACTTCAGTGTAGTTGTATGCTATGCTCTGGTAGAAACTGATGATGAGAAGAGGAGAGGGATGCCAAAACAATGGTCTTGAATAGATGGCAAATGAGATAAAAAGCAAAAGTACAGGAATTGGCGATAGAAGGAGCAAAGTGACCAGAGAAAAAGCTGTTTTATGTGGACAGATACAGGCAAGTAGGTAGATGCGGTGATATAAGCAATAGAAAGCCTCTTCTGTTCTTTTTTTTTTTTTTAACAGAACCCCATTCTTTTTTTTATTTTAAAGATATGGGGTACGATTCAGGATTTAGGTATACATGTGATCATCCTACAGGTAAAGTTTGAACCTTCCATTAGTCCCCACTTGCATGGTTTGAGATCAGGTATCCTTATGAATGTTATGTGCCCCCCCCTCCCCCACTCCCCTGGCAGTTTCTGGCTACTGCCTATTCCTTTCTTATAGTATTATGGTAAATGTTCAGGGTCCGTTTATGAGTGAGAACATGTGGTACTCTGTTCTTTGTTTCTGTGATAAATCTGAGTATGATAGACTCTCTGATAAATCTGAGCATAATAGACTCTGAATCCATCCAAGTTGCTGCAGAGTCAATAGTTTTGTTCTTCTTTATGGCTGCATAATATTCCATCATGTAAATGTACCACATTTTTTAAAAATCCAGTCCAGTTTCTATGGACAGCTCAGGTGGTTCCATGTATTTACGATTGAAAATAGTGCCGCAAGCCCGGCTCGGTGGCTCAGCCTGTAATCCCATGCTTTGGGTGTCTGAGGTGAGTGGATTGCCTGAGCCCGCGGGTTCGAAACCCACCTGGGCAACCTCATCTCTACAATAAATCAAAAAATTAGCTGGGCGTGGTACCGCGAGCCTGTAGTTTCAGCTATTTGGAAGGCTGAGGTGGAAGGATCGCCAGAGCCCAGCAGGTTAAGGCTGCGGTGGCCGGGAGTGGCCACTGCACTCCAGTCTGGGCAACAGGGTGAGACTCCAACTCAAAAAAAAAAAAAAAAGGAAATAGTGCTGCAGTAAACATGCGTGTGCAGGTATCTTTTTTTGTAGACTGATTCGAGTTCCTCTGGGTATATTCCCAGAAGGGGGATTTCTGGGTCATATGAAAGGTCAATTTCTAGTTCTTTTAGGAATTGCAGCACTGTTTTTCATAGAGGTTGAACTAATTTGCATTCCCACCAGTGGTGTAGAAGCATTCCCTTTCCTTCACACCCTCTCCTGCATCTGTTGTTGTGTGAAGAGGAACCCTCCAAGAAGTCAAGGGGTACCACTGTTACCCATAGCGGTGTTATATCTCCACAGCCCCATGTAGTTGGCTAGCAAAGCTTTTCTCATCAAATATGTACATACGGGGAATATGTTTCAGAAATAAGGGTTCAGTTGAAATATGTGATTTTGCAGGTTTTTTGTTTTGTTTTTTTTAGTCAGAGTCTCACTTTGCCACCCAGGCTGGAATGCAGTGGCACACTCACGGCCACCACAGCCTCGACCTGCTGGGCTCAGGTGAACCTTCTGCCTCAGCCTTCCACTGGGTCTAAGAATAGTTCGCATAAGTACCACTGGCAGATCTGCAGTTCTGTAAGGGAATAGGAATAAGAAAGGGAGAAAAAAAGGGGCAGAAGCTTAGGTGAATGAAGAGAATACAAGAAGGCAAGAGAGGAAAAAGAATTACTCATGGGGGAAAAAGGTCATTTTGGTGATGCCAATTCCAGTGTCATTCATTGGTGGATATGTCATAGGATGTAATTCTTGTGCACAATAAAGTTCGAGAACCACTGATTAATGGTCAGAAACTAACTTTGACCTAACTTTGAACCCTATAAATTTTTACGAGCTTCCTCACCTCTCTGGGCCTCAGGTTCCTCATCTGTGAAATAGAGGTAATAATACCTACCTCCTAGCATTGTCAGGAGATTTTAAAATGAACTAAGTATGTAAAGGGCTTGGCACATAGTGAATACTCATAATGATAACAACTATAATGAAAATAATGTAGTAATAGTGTGCATCTACAAGTGCATTTCCGTGACAATCTGTGCATTCATGGGTACAGTGCAGTGAATCTTATTTGTTTTGTTTGCTTTTCTCAGGTGGTTTATTTAGTTTGTAAACTAGTTTAGTGTTGCTTATTTTTAGACCAGTGATTCTTAATTTTTATGGTCACATACCCCTCCAGGAAACTGATGAAATTTATGGACTACTTCTGCAGAAAGTTGCACTTACATGACTAAATTTTGCATACTGTCTGGGGTTTCAAAAAATTAGTGAAACATTTAGATTTGTTTGCCCTATGCAATGGTCTTATGTGACAACTACTCTGAACAAACCAAAATTAATAAAAATAAAAGCTGAGCATGTTCCAACCAGGTTGCTTTGTTACTAACTCCCATTCCATACCCTAAGGCTGGGTACCTGAGTGCTCCCCTCTGCAACCAGAGAAATTCCCTAAAAGCTGGTTTTTAACTTATGCCCTGGGTGAGTGAATTTAAAAGAAGGCTGTAGTTTAGATTCTTGCTAAATTTTCTCCTTCCATGGAAGGCAGGCTCCATACAAGGTCAGTGTGACTGGCATATGGGAAGAAAGGTGCTAAAACTCTGCTGGATCCAAATCCTGCCACATAAGCCATTGAGATCAATATGCTGCAAATGAACTGGGGTACATTAATTAGAGAATATAATCAGTGGATATAAAAGAAAGAATGAGAATTTCAGGAAAGTGTTCATTATTCTCCAAAATCAAGGGAAAAAAGAGAAATGCATATATTATAAATACATAAATTTATCTTAACACTATTCTTTGAGAAACTAAATATACAAAGACCAGACTATGTATGAAAATAGAACTCTGAACCCTGGTCTGCAATAACCAACCCAAGAAGTCAACCCAACCAGGAAGCTAACAGTAACTGCTGTAACAATCAGGACAAAATGACCATAGCTTGATTATTAACTGCCAACTTCTTGAATTGTTTGCCCTTGCATTCAACTTAGGACCAACTGGAAGAAGCCCAAATATTCACCCTAACCAATCACCTGGTGTGTCATGCTTCTCGATAGCCTGCCTGTGACTCCTCCATGCCATGTGTTTCTATTCAGGGTATACCTGAAGCCTTCTTTTTTTCCCTCCATAAAGCTTTCCCTCTCCTTCGCCTGCCTCTGGGCCTCTGCCAAATGCAAGTGACAGTGGCTGACTCCTTTACAGCAGCAGGCTCTGAATAAACAGCCCCTGCCTGTTCTCATCTGGGCTGTCTTCGCTTATTTCCGTGTCTTTGTCACATGACATAATTACAGTGTTCTAACACAGAACATTTATGACTTCCATGCTTGAGCATACACACATACACAAAAAAGAAATTATGTGCTGATAAGACTCAGACTTAAGCACATGGAACGTAAAATGGTGGCACCAGCTTCCTTACACTGTGTGAGAGCAATAGCTAGCACCTGTGGGGAGTGAAATAACAGAGATAAGATTCATCTGAAGCAGTATAACTACTGTGCTGCCGCTCCAGAGGTGATTTCTTCTACTGGCCTAGGTTGATCACATCTTTACCCTGGCGTCCTCCTCTACAGCCACTGATGCTGTTCTCTCTCGTCGATAGCTTATGACCTTCATGGCAGATCCCAACATGACTCTGGCATCTTTTAGTGCCTCGGTGAGGCATCACTCTCTGCATTAATCCATCTGACTTAGTCGTCCCGTGGCACTGAAGCTGTGCAGAGTGAGCTGAGGCAGATTGCAGCTGTCCTCAGACTTCTGAATTCGAATCGGCTGGCTCTTTCTGCTCTCCGCTGTGCCCCTGGTTTACAGCTTTTGTTAGCCTCATCTTCTTGCAGCCTTATGCTACCTCCGCTCCCCCTACCTTCATCCCCAACTGTGGGAACTTAAAATCTGCTTCCTGGAATTAAGGTGGAAAACGTTACAACATTTAGAAATGTTTTCTCCAAAATGTTAAGGACATCAAATTAAGTTTCTGTATACATTTAGGGACGTGCTTGAAGAATTCAGAGAACAGTCTTTGTCCATCTCCGTTTCTGGTTAAGAATCCTAATGCCAGAGCTAATGAATCCCAGAGTGTCTCCTCATTATTTCTCCCACATTCAGTGTCAATAAAGCCCTGGTGACTTGCTTTCGATACGTCAGTGCTCCACAGTGAATGTGGAGATTCCCCTTCCCCACCCTAACTTCTTATGCATCCCACAGATATGTTTCTATATTATGAGAGCAGCACACAAACGGCTTGCAACATGCATTTCCAATTGCATTTGCATAAATATCTTGTGAGGGTTCAGAACAGAAAGTCAACAAGGTTATTATATAAAGATCAGTAGTGTTTCTGTATTCTAGCAACAAACAATTGGAAAATTAAATCTGAAAATATTTAATTTACAGTAGCATCCAAAATCATGAAATATTTAGAAATCAGTTTGATAAAACATGAGCAAGCCTTGTACACAAAAATGAGAAAGCATTGCTAAGACAAAGCAGAGATGATCCAACAGCTAGGTCATGCTCATGGATTATAAGACCCACTATTGCCAAAATAGCAATTTTCCCCAAATTAAGTGAACATGATCTTAAGGAAAATTTATTGGTAGACGTTTACAAGCTGGTTCTAAAATTTATATAGAAATGTAAGTGACGTAGAGTTCCCAAAGGAATTTTTTTCAAAAGAATAACTAAGTTAAAGCACTTAGATTATTTTTTAATAAAGGTATCGGAGAAATTCAGTGGAGAAATAAACACTGACCCTTACCTCATACCATATACAAAAGTTATGATTTACGCTGAAACGTAAGAGCTAGGCGTAAATCTTTGCAATATTGGGGTAGGCAAAGGTGTATTGGATAGGACATAAGAAGTCTGAGTCATTAAAAAGTACATAACTGGACTTTATTTAAATTAAGAATTTTTGTTTTTCAAAATATACTGTTTAGAAAATAGAGAGGCAAGTCATAGAAATGAAGAAAATATTAGTATCCACATATCTGACAGACTGGTATCCAAAATAAATAAATAACTTTTATTACTAATTAACAAGGCAACTCATTTTTTTTTAATGGGCTGAAGGTCTGAGCAGACATTCACAAAAGAAGATGTAAGAATGGCCAGTAAACACATGAAAGGTTGCTCGATACCATTAGTCATGAGAGAAATGCAGATTAAAACCAGGAGATACCACTGTGCATTCATCAGTATGACTAAAACTGAAAAGGCTTCCACTTGGCCGGGCGTGGTGGAGCACAACTGTAGTTTTGGCTACTTGAAAGGCGGAGGCGGAAAGATCGCTGGAGTCCAGCAGCTCGACACTGGGGTAGCCATGAGTGTGCCACTGCACTCCAGCCTGGATGACAGAGTGAGACTCTGACTCGAAAAGAAAAGGCTTCCACTACCAAGTGGTGGTGAGGATGAGGGATGACAAGAACTCTCGTACACCGCCTATGAGAGTGTAAACTGAAAAATCACTTTGGAATCTGGCAATATCTTTGATAACATTAAATTTTTAAACTTTATACTCTAGCCATTACACACCTATGAATTTTCCAAAGAGAAATTAAAATGTGTCCACTTAAAGACTTTACATGCATGTTCATAGCATCTTTATAAAGTAATAGCCCAAAAACTGGAAACAATTCGGTGTGTAACAATAGGGAAATAAATAAAGTATGGTACCGTCATACAAAGGAACGCTACTTAGCTCTAAAAAGGAGCAAACTGCTGAAACACTCAGCAGTATGGCTGGATTTCCGAAACATTGGGCTGAATGAAAGAAAGCAAACTAAATAGAATACATACTACTTAATTCTATTTACACAAAGTTATAAAAAATATAAACAAATCTGTGGTAACAGCAGATCAGTGGTTGCTTGTGACCAGGGGTTGAGAGTGAGCTTGACTGTGAAGGGACCCAAGCAGCTTTCAGCAGGTGATGAAAATGTTAAGTATCTTGACTTTGGTCATTTTGCAGATGTGTATGTCTGTCAAAAGTCGGTGAACTGTAAATCCTATTTTTAAAAGAAAATCCACAGATGAGTAAGAAATAGAATGGAATCTAGAATAAGATAGCAGCTGGCTAGAAGTGAGTGGGTAGGAAGGTGACTAAGAGTATGGTTAGAAGGAACAGAAAATATATGTTAAGAAAAGTCACCCGAATGTCATGGTCATCTGCTAATTAAGTTATGGTTGCAGATGAGTAAAATTGAATTCCTGCAACACTGGTGCAAAATAAGCCACCCCAAAACTTAGAGCAACCAAAAATGAGTGTTTTTCTTACTCTTAGGTTCGCAGGTGTTGGCTGAAATGGCTCTGATTCAGGCTGCAGATTGGCTGAATGACTCCAGGGTGCAGGCTGGGCTCACGTCTGTGTGTGTTCATTCTGGGGTCCAGGCTGAAGGGAAATCAACCAGAGAGAAGCTCTTCTCTGTGATCACCAGAGCACAAGAACACAATGTGTAGGCACTTGCCAAGCCTCTGCTTGTAGCATCCCATGGTCCAAATAGAGTCATGTGAACAAACCCAAAACACTTTTATTTTGGGACGGTTAAACATACCCAAAGTTTTCCCCTGCCCCCATCGTCAATATTTTGCAACTCTCTTTGTCAGTGATGCCCAAGGGAACTACGGAGTATGAGGCAGTGCCCTAAAACCAGTGTGGGTGGAAATGAGCTGGGGCGTTACCTCGATTCTCCATCACTAGTAGGCAGTGATTCTCACAACCAGAAGCTCAGCTGGAAGGACGGGGAAGAGCTCCCATGCCCTTTTCAGCATTTACTGTGACAAATGGCAGCCCCTGCTTTCAGTAGATACCTATTTTCCAGCAATCATCAGAAAATGAAAAATGTCGGTGATCATTTAAGAAGTAAGAAATGAAAGTGTAACCAGGTTTGCTTTGGCAGTTGGACCAAGCTGATCATAGTTTTTACAACTCTGTTAGAGCAGAAGCATGGGTTTCTTTATCTGATTAATTATGGCACAGATTTCTGGTCTTGAAATAGATGAGCAAGAGCAGTTTATAATTAACAGATCATAAAGGAAGATGTAAACAGCCCGATGAGAAAATGCTAAGACAATGCTGAGAATTAAGGGAGTCTGTGAAACGAGAGAAATTGTATATTATTTGTGTGCAGCCAGCTGTTTGGGGATTTGGATACAGTAGCTCTGAGACATCTCTTGGCACAATTTTAACCAGTTTTCATCCTGCACATTGGCTGCTTCAACTAGGAAGCACTTTTTGCAAATGTTTTAAAGTGTAAACTATCTGTAAATGGAGAATTGACATCATCACGCAAAATAATCAAAATGTATTCTGAAGTATCCAGTACCTGCTTTTTTTTACAGCATCCTATTTATCTGCTTTATATTTATCACAGAATTTAATTTACCATGATTGAATTACATTAGTTATTTTTTTGTTTCTCCCATGAGATTATAAACCCCTTAGAATAGGGACTGTGCTCATTGTATCGTAAGATAATTCTGGTAGGTGCTATTAAAGATAAAAATAAATAGCCATATGACAGTTTGTACTTAATAATCACTTTCTTCTTGGAAGAATAATAAAATGGGTAAGAACATAGGCTCAGGAGCCAGATAACCTGGGCTTAAATACTAACTCTGTGACTTAACTAACTCTGTAACCATGGACAGGCAAGAGCTTTGTGTGCCTTGCTTTTGCTTTTGTATGATAATAAATGTGAAGATTAAGTGATATAATACACTTAGAAATGTACAGTTGTATCTTAGTGTTAGTTACTGTTGTTATTATCAGTACTACTACTAGTACTATATGATATTATCACGACTACTAGTACTAGTACAATATTATTCCAGAAATTAACTTCAAGCAATCATGAAATACACTGCAGTTAGTCAGTTTCACCTTAAGAGTTCTGTGTTTGTGTTGAAATGCTGAATCAAACAGAATGAGAATCTCTGAACTGCATCCCCTCTGCTCTTTTTTCCTGACTCAACTGTTAAATATCAAACTCATCCGTTAATTTCAAGTATGGCCTCCTCCGGGATGCTTCTTCCATCCCCTTCCTTCATCCACCCTCCCAGGACAAGTTTAACTGTTTGTTTTCTTTGCTCTATCGTTTCTTTTAATTTACACAATATTCCTTCCATACATTGACTCTCTCTATCCTTGTTGCTGCACTCCACTTTAAGCTGTTAACTGGTATGAGAAGAGAGGTCAGGTGAAATTGTCTGTGGTTTGCTGTTGGAAGAGTATTGAATATGTCTGACACCCAGTGGGAAAAACTCACCCGAAAGCATGCGTCGGAACTTCGGAGAGAGAAAGGATTATCGGTTGGATCGAGTCTTCTTGAATGCAGGCTGCAGTAAGATCCAAAATGCAACTGGAAAGATTTATTTTAGGTAAGAAAAAGGACAGTATTGCTATCTAAAAGGAGGGAAGCAAGAGAGGACTGGTGGCTTCAGAAGAAGAGACAATATCGCTATTTAAAAGGAAGAAGCTATGTGGGCAGGTTTATATGTTTGCATTATCAGGAAGCTGAGAAACTGCCTCCTCTTTCTGCCTCAGTCTCCTCCAATCCTTTCTCCCCATTGCTACCAGAATAGCCTTTCTTCTATTCACATCTGATTGTGTCCCTCTCAGAAGATGGTGTCATTCAGGGTTCCAGCAGATACTTCTTGACTGCCTCCTGTGTGTTAGGCACAGGGGCCATAGTAGGGGATTCCTTTAGTTCACAATGAGAGGGAGCATGGCTTCTGCAAGCACTCTCGCTGCCCTTTTCTTGCTGCTGACCTGTCTCAGTGTGGAGGAGGAGCACAAATAAAGATACTCCTTCTACCGCTGCCTGTGTACGTCTTCAGTGGCCTTTTGCCAATGACCCAGATCCACCAGAATTGGTGTTTGTGGGGTTTCTGTCCTGCTGCTGGTCATCCCACGACCCAGCTCACTGTCTGCTGGAGGGTGGATGAACTGGAATGGCATCGACGACCCTCTGCATGCGCAGCTTGAGGGCCAGCCTACAGGCACAGCCATGAGCTTCTTTCCAGACATGCTGGACTCTGTGAACTAGGTGAGGAAGGGTGAGGACTGAAATGGGGCATCTCAACCACCAGCAAGGAGGTCCAGGCCCCAGGGGTCTGCGCTGAACATGGAAGGCTTTCATGCTTTTTGTTCTCTGCCCTCTGGGCCCTACTTGCCAGTTACTGGAAAACAGAGGTGTCCCTTGACGCCTCATGCCGCCTTCTATTCCACTTTCTACTCCTGGTGCTGCCTGTGGGGAAGGCTGCCCCTTCCGCCCCCGCCTTCAGCAGCCACAGCCCCTCTCTCAGCCAGAAAGCTGGAGAAGTCCAGGGTGCTCTGCTGCCCTCGCTCCTGGCTCCTGCTCGCCTTGATGCTCCTGTGCTTTATGGAAAGACTGCACTACCCTGTTCTCATCTGACGTCAGCTTCTGCACCCCTTCCTAGCGTCAGCAGCATCCTTGTTTTGGCAGCTGTGTCCCTTCGGGGAGGTAGATAGTAGAAAGCAGAGGGGTTTGAGATTCTGTGTTCTGGCTGTCGTTTCCACCGAATCCCTGAATATCCCGTTTAAAAGAAAGATGGGGGGAAAGCGGGAGAGCCCCTGCTGCCAGTGCAGCCATGCCGAGCCAGACGCACCTGCTGCCACCACCACCTGGTGGATTACTGTGAAGTTCCAAGCATGCAGAGACATGCCTCACCTGATGATATTAAAAAGGCTTGTCAGAAGCTGGCACTAAAGTGGACCCAAATTCTCAGGCAAATGAAGATCCTGAGAATAAAGAAGCAGCAGAGAGAAAATGCAGACAAGTAGCTGAGGCATGTGCGGTATTATCAGATGCTAAATCCAGGGTGCTGTGACACAGAGCAAAGAAGGATCCGTGGTGACGGAGGAGGTAGAGGCCATCTTGACAGTCCCTTTGTGTTGGACTGCACATCCCACCACCCAGGTGGGTGTCTTCGGGGCATTTTTTATGGAAGGGACCTGTTTTCATTCGACTTCTTTGAAGGCCCATTGAGGAGTTTTGGAAACTGAAGGGTTCCCCAAGGAAGCAGAACCTGGGCAGCAGGGGGACGTGTCTTTGCTTTCCGTGGGTTTCTGTCTTTTGGAAATGGGTTGCCATCTTTTGATACAGGATTTACTTCATTCAAGACACTAAGTCATGAGGGCCTCACTTCGTTCTTTCCCACGTCATTTGGTGGTAATGGAATGGGCACTTTCAAATCCATATTAGCTTCTTCTAAAATAGTTAATGGCAGAAAAGTCACTGCAAAGAGGGTTTTGGAGAATGGTCCAGGAGGAGTAGTTGAGGAGGGTGGCCAGTGGAAGCTCTTAACGAGGAAGAAGTGGTAAGGAGCAGCTGCTGTGCTTGGATAGCCGGTCACTCAACAAGCACCATTGCAGGAGTAACAGGAACATGTTTTGAAGAACCCAACTTTCAGTATAATTGTACCAAATCTAAAGTGTTTGTAAACAGCTCATCAGAGCCCCTCTTGGTCATGGACTTTTGAACTTACTGCAAGCAAGGATGTTTTCTAGTTGTGCATGAATGCTGGCAACTGAGTAAGTTCTGACAAATGTTTTCTGTTTTGTTTTGTTTTTTAATACGTAATGTTAAGCTTAGGTTTTAAAAAGTAAAGGCAGGCTGGGCTCGGTGGCTCAGCCTGTAATCCCAGCACTTTGGGAGGCCAAGGTGAGTGGATTGCCTGAGCCTGTGGGTTCGAGACCAGCCCTGGCAATTTGGCAAGACCTCATCTCTGCAATAAATAAAAAATTAGCTGGGCATGGTAGCACATGCCTGTAGTTCTGGCTACTTGTAAGGCTGAGGCAGAAGGATCACCAGAGCCCAGCAGGTCGACACTGGAGTAGCCATGAGTACTATACTCCAGCCTGGATGACAGATAAGACTCCAACTCAAAAAATAAAATGAAATAAAAATAAATAGTAAAGACAAACTGGGCCTTTGTAATTTGCTTTTTTTAAAAAAAGGAAGAAATGAGTGGGGAAAATTAAGTTTTCACTAGTTGCAGATCTATTTAAACCATTATACATTTCATATACAAGGGGGAGTCCAAAAAACCTCAAATTTATTTATAAAAAATTGTGTATTTCTTACATGTTTAAACTTCAAAGTTTAATGCTGTGTGATTCAGAACACCTATGGAGATGCTTTTTCCACTACTCAAAACCGTTTTGAACTCCGATTTTGACACCTTTTAATGCTTCTGTTTTTTTGTTTCACCTCTTTCACAAGGGCAAAATGTTTCCCTTTGAGAACTGTTTTCATTAAAGGACACAGTAAAAAAAAAAAAAAAGGTGCCTGGGGCTAGATGAGGTGAAGAGGGAGGGCAGGGCACAGGGCTGAGGCTGTTTTTGGTCCAGGACTGCTGGACACTCAGTGTGGTGTGCGTAGCTGTGCTGTCATGGTGGAGAACCTCTTTGCCACAACTTGGGCCATTTCTTCCACAAATCATGATGCAACCTTCTCAAAATTTCCAAATAAAAACTTAACCTTGACTGTGATCCGGAGGAGCAAATTCCGAGTGTGCTACAAGGGGCCCGCTAAGTCCGGGGTTTGGGGGTTCCCCTTCGTATAACTTCCTTGAAATTGCTTGATTTCTAAAATTATGTGTTTTATTAGGACAGGAACTTTACATGGAAAATATAAACTGTTAAGAGTATTAAGTTTACTGATATAATTAGTACCTCTCATTTGAGCAACTTTTAAATAGCATTTTTAAATTTTATATTGAGTTTTTAAATACACATAGCATTGTTTTTCATAATTCCAGGCTTGTTTCTTGGAGTAAAAAAGAAAAAGCAAGTATTGTGAGTATTGTTTCATTTTCAAGGTCAGTGTCCAGTGTCCTTAACAGATTTTTGGCAGTCTTGTAAAACTTAATACAGAAAGGTACCCAGATAAGAATTATGCTCTGTGTGAAATTTTGTGAAGTCAACATATCCATATAGCCATAATCTAAAGTAGGATATGGGGCACTATTCGTGCTTCAGAGCCAAGGAGCTTCAAGCTTCTCTGTACCGTTGTCCACCCCTGTGAGCATACCCGCTGTCTGGTCAACGATTTGTTTTAGCAGCTCTGAGCTTCCTGTGAGTGAAATGATGTAGTATGCATTCTTTTGAATCTATCTTCTTTTGTTCAGTGTTCGTTTGTGAGATTTTTACTGCTATCAGCTTGCGTTGCCTGTCTACAGTTGATGAACATTTTCAGTTTGGGCTGTTGTGAACATTTTTGAATACTTGTTGCATGTTTCTTGATGCGCCTAAGCACATCTTTTTGGTGTATAGCTAGCAGTGGACTTGCTGAGTCGTGGGGTTTCAGTGTGTTTATCTTAAAAATGCCAAACATCCTTTCCAAATGTGATGCTGCCGGTTTATAGTCCCATCAGCAGTGTTTAAGTGTTTCTTTACCCCACATTGTTGGAAGCTTTTCTGTTTGCTTTGTTTTGTGTGCCATTCTGCGCTGCACATGTGTTGTCGTATCTTGCTGGGATTTTGAAATGTGTTTCCCAGTAATGTTGAACGCCTTTTTGTGTGCCTGTTGGCCATTTATATATCCTCTTTTATAAATCTCTGAATTTGGGGTTGTCTTTCTTTTCTTTTTTTTTTTTAATTTGTAGGGGTCCCCCCACTCTGTGACTTGCTTTTTTACCCTTTTAATAGTATCTTTGAACAGAAGTTCTTATTAATGAACTAGACTTTACCATTTTTTTTACTGATCATTGCCTTTGGGGTTCTGCCTAAGAAGTATTTGCCCAGTTCTGGGTCATAAAGATATTCTGTTAGCTTATTTTCCAGAAGCCTTATTGCTTCACTTTTTATATTTGGGTCAGTAATCTATCTGGAATTGATTTTTGTATAGGAAGAAGATTCATTTTCTATATGGATATCTTACTGATATATCACCAACTTTTGAAAATACTGTCCTGTTACTGAAGCATTGCAGTGGCACTTTAGTTTTGGGGTTTTTTTTGTTCCATTGATCTTTTTATCTATACTTTTGTCAGTCTTAGTGTGTCTTAACTACTTTAGCTTTATATGAAGTCTTGATATTAAGTAATATGTCATTCTTCTCTAGTTTTTTGCTTGTTTGTTTGTTTTTACTATTTCAGGACTGTTCCATTTCCATATAAGACTTAGAATCCTTCAGTCTTTATGGGGCTGTATCCCTCTCCCAGTGTTCCAGGAGCAAAACCTAAAACATAGACACACTGCTTACAAGCAGCCAACACAAAATCAAGAGCTGTGAATTTAAATAGTTTCAATCAGCATAATGTGTCAGTGCTGTGTGATTTATTTTGTGTATGACAGTCTCACAGAGATTGTTTCCCAAAAGCCTATCAGCTATCTTTGTTTATCATACTTCAAAATCACCATTATTAGTTAGAGAAGTCACAGAATTCCATTCAAGGAAAGAACTATCTTTGTTTAGGGACATACTTTAATTGGAGTGTTTGGTTGTAAAATTGGGACCCTCTTCACATCACCTGGATGGTAATGGATAAGACAAAACATGGGTATAATAATTGATATGAGGATTTAAGAGAAACTTTGAGAGTCTTGAGCAAATATCCTGGGCAGGGGAGAGATGGGTGACAGGAAAACCTAGGGGTTTAGCGCCTGAGTCCTAGAGCCAAATTGCCTGGTTCAGACACTTGCTGACTATGTGAACTTAGATAAGTCATTTACCTGGGATTTATTTTCCTTATTCGTAAAGTGGGGATAAGATTTCCTATCATAAGGCAGTTTTGATGATTAAATGAGTTAATATGTGTAAAATGCCTGGAAAGAGTACCTGGCATATAGTTAATCACGGTATGTGGTAGCTATTGTTATAACTTATGAAAGAGATAATCTGTAACCGAAGGAGGAGAGCAAGAGCAAGCAGTCCCTCAAAATATCTCAGACATGTAAAGTTTATATGTATATAAACGTGTATATATACACACACACATACCCTTATATACACATATATGTTTAAGATATAATGGCCAGGGCTGGGCTCAGTGGCTCAGCCTGTAATCCCAGCACTTTGGAAGGCTGAGGCAAGTAGATTGCCTGAGCCCATGGGTTTGAGACCAGCCCGGGCAACTTGGCAAGACCTTGTCTCTACAATAAATAAGTAAATAAATAAATAAATTAGCCGAGCGTGGTAGCGTGTGCCTGTAGTTCCGGCTATTTGGAAGGCTGGGGTGGAAGGATCGCTGGAGCCCAGCAGGTTGACGCTTGGGTGACTGTGAGCAAGCAACTGCACTCCAGCCTTAAGCGACAGAGTGAGACTCCAACTCGAAAAGAAAAAGAAATAATGTTCTACATCTGATGCAAACTATAAACCCACAGAACCAAGAAGCTCAGTGAATTCTAAGCACAAGAAACACGAAAACAATCACACTAAGACACAACATTATGAAACTGCTTAAGACTAATGATGCAAACTATTAAAATAAGAGGAAAAAAAAAACCCAGACAGGTATAGAGGAACAAATGTGACAGCACACGTATCCTCAGAAAGAAACTTCAAGCCAGAAGACAAATGGAACAGCATCTTGAAAGTACCGAGACCAAAAAAAAGGACTATCAAACTAGAATTGTATATGCTGAAAAATATCTTCCAAAATGAAGGCAAAATAAAGACTTCCTCAGGCATATAAAAGCTGGAAAAGTGTATCGCTGTTTGACCTGTACTATAAGAAATTTCTTCAGGCAGAAGAAAAATGATGTAGATGGAAGTTAATAGAACTATGCACAAAACATACCAAAAAAAAAACCCAACCACAACAAATGACCGTGTTTAAAATCAAGCTGGGCCTAGTATAACAGTATGTGCCTCTTGTCCCAGCTACTAGGGAGGCTGAGACAGAAGGATCACTTGAGTCCAGGAGCTGAAGATCAGCCTGGGCAACATAACCAAGAACCTGTCTCTAAAAAAAAAAAAAAAAAAAAGTCTGGCAAAATCTGAGTGATAGTTGTATCTAGTTAATTGTATTCTGTTGGCCAGGCTCGGTGGCTCAAGCCTGTAATCCCGCTCTTTGGGCGGCTGAGGTGAGTGGATTGCCTGAGCTCGCGAGTTCAAGACCCGCCTGGGCGACTTGGCGAGACCTCATCTCTACAATAAATCAAAAAATCAGCTGGGCGTGGCAGCGCGCGCCTGTAGTTCCAGCTACTTGGAAGGCTGAGGCGGAAGGATTGCCGGAGCCCAGCAGGTCGAGGCTGCGGTGGCCGGGAGCGTGCCACTGCACTCCAGTCTGGGTACAGAGTGAGACTTAAACTCAAAAAAAAAAAAAAAAAAAAAATTATATTCTGCCAGTGTCATTTTCCTAGTTTCAGTAACTAGTTATGTTCAGTAACTGGTTACATAAGATACTACCTTTGGGGAAAGCTGGGTGGTGGGTACATGGGTTCTATCTGTACTGTTGTGGGGTTTTTGTATTTATTAACAACAGCTTTATTGAAATATAATTCACATACTATAGAATTCATCCTTTTAAGGTATAGACTTCAGTGATACTTGGTATATTTACTGAGTTGTGCAGCTCACACCACTCCCTAATTTTCCAGCATTTTTATCACTCTGTGCTTGGGTAGTTCTTTACCCATTGTCAGTGACTCCACACCCCACCCCTAGTCAATGATTCATCTACTTTCTATATAGATAGACTTGCCTATTCCAAGCATTTCATATGAATGGAGTCACACACTGTAGTGTTTTGTGTCTGGCTTCTTTAACTTAGCATGATGTTTTCTATGTTTTTTCACATTTGTCGCATCTATCAGTGCTATTCTTGTTTTATGGCCAAATAATATTTCCTTGTGGGAATGTACTACATTGACTTTACCTGTTTATCAGTTGATGGGCATTTGGGTTGTAGCTATTACGAGTAACGCTGCTATCGACATTCATGTACAAGTTTGGGGGTAGTCATGTATTTTCAGTTCTTTGGAGGTGTATGTCTGGTCGTAGATTTGCTGGTCATGTGGTAACTCTGTGTCTGACATTCTGAGGAACTACCACACTGTTTTCTTTTTTCTCCCCCCCTTGTATTTTGTTTCAAAGACGTGGGACACAAGTCAAGGTTAGGTTCTCCCACTGGCCCTCACTTCCCCTGGTTTAGGATCAGGTACCCTTTTGTTTTGTTTTGTTTTGAGTTGGAGTCTCACTCCGTCGCCCAGACTGGAGTGCAGTGGCCGCTCCCGGCCACCGCAGCCTCGACCTGCTGGGCTCCAGCGATCCTTCCGCCTCAGCCTTCCAGGTAGCTGGAACTACAGGCGCGCACTACCACGCCTGGCTAATTTTTTATTTATTGTAGAGATGAGGTCTCGCCAAGTTGCCCAGGCGGGTCTCGAACCCGCGGGCTCAGGCAATCCACTCACCTCAGCCTCCCAAGGCGCGGGATTCCAGGCTGAGCCACCGAGCCCGGCTGATCAGGTACCCTTAATGATGTATGTGCCTCTTCCCTCCCCACTGTCCGCCCCACAGTGTCCCACTCCTGCAAACCTCACCCTTGTAGTATTGTGATGAATGTTCAGGACCCACTTATGAGTGAGAGAAAATGCCAAACTGCTTTCATGGTTGCACAGTTTTACAATCCCCCCATTACTGTAGGAGGGTTTCAGTTTTTCCACAATTTCACCAACATTTGTTATTGCTTGTCTTTTTTGATGAATATGAAGTGGTATCTTATTGTGGATTTGATTTGTGTTTCCCTTAATAACCAATTATGACAAAAATCTTTTCATGTACTTATTGACTATGTGTGTACCTTCTCTGGAGAAATGTCCATTTCATATCTTGCCTATTTTTTTGTTTGTTTGAGTTGGAGTCTCACTCTGTCGCCCAGGCTGGAGTGCAGTGGCACACTCACTGTCACCCTAGCGTCGACCTGCTGGGCTCCAACGATCCTTCCGCCTCAGCCCTTCCAAGTAGCTGGAACTACAGGCGTGCACTATCACGCCCTGCTAATTTTTTTTATTTATTGGAGAGACAAGATCTCACCAAGTTGCCAGGGCTGGTCTCGAACCCGTGGGCTCAGACAATCCACTTGCCTCGGCCTCCCAAAGTACTGGAATTATAGACTGAGCTACTGAGCCCATTTATTGCCTATGTTTTAATTGGATTATTTGCCTTTTTATTGTTGAGTTGTAGAGGTTCTTTATATATTCTACATTGAAATCACCACTTATATGATTCACAGATATCTTCTCCCATTAGTGGACTTTTTTTCCTCTCTTGATGGTGTTCCTTGAAGCATGAAACTTTTTAATATTGTTAAAGTTCAGTTTTTCATTCTTCATTTATGCTTTTAGTATCATGTCTAAGAAACCATTGCCTAACCAAAGGTCATGAATACTTACTACTATGTTTTCTTCTAAGAGTTTTATAGCACATACATTAAGGTCCATGAGGCCCATGGTAGATTTTTTTGTTCATTTTGGGCTTTGATGTGAGGTAGATCTTCAAGTTCACACCATTCTATGTGATTATTCACTTGTCCTAACACCATTTGTTGAAAAGTCTATTTTTCCCCCATTGAATTGTCTTTGCACCCTCATCAAAAAGCAGCTGACCTGAAATGTAGGGCTATATTTTGGGAATCTTTATTCCATTGAGATATTTGTTGTCTGTCCTGATGCCACACTGTCTCAACTTCTATTGCTTTGTGATTTTGAAACTAGGTAATATGAGTCATCCAACTCTGTTTTTCTTTTCAAGATTGTTTCAGTCATTCTGGGTTTCTTAATTTCCATATAATTTTTAGGATCAGCTGGTCAATCTGCAGAAATAAGGGAAGAAGGAAGGGAAGACAGCAAGTACACAAGCTGCTGGAATTTTGAGAGGGATTGCACTGAATCTGTAGCTCAATTTGAGGAGTATTGCTTATTGCTTTCTTAATACAATTCAGTCTTACAGTTCGTAAACATGGAAAACCATTGAGCCCCCCACACCCAAAAATAAAAAATGCAAAGACTGTTGATACACAGAGCAACATGATTAAATTCATCTTAATTATAATATGCAGTCCTCCCAATTCAGAGACCAGGCAACCTTTAAATATGTGAAAGAATGTTCTTAAATCAATTTTTTAAAAAATCCCTCGCTCTATTCTTAAAGATTAAGAACCCAGCACAGGTTTCCCTCTCTTAAGCTACAACTGTTTCTATAAAATCCTCCCTTTCAGTTATCTTCAAATGACCTTATTGTTCATTGTAATGAGGAGAAAAAAGACTGTCTTTTTTCCGCTGGCCAGTCTTTATTCTGCTGGTGAATCTTTATTTAGCAGACGGGTGAGTTTTATCATAGTTACTTGCAATGGGAAGTAAAAATACTTGTAAAATGGAAGAGGAAGAAAAAGGTGGTGGTACTTGAGGTAGAATGCAGAATCAGTGTACATCAAGAAGGAAGGAAAACGCGTGACCTGGTGACATTTTAAGTATATTTTAAATGAAATGGCTTGGACGGAAGAACTTATTCATTTGACCTGACTTGTATTTCAGTGTGCAATATTTGAATATACGAAATTCCTGCAAGAGAGATGCTGTTTATCCAGTCCTACAGAACAAGTGGAAAACATATTTCAGATATCCCCACGTGTGTTTTTGCTTTTGTTTTAGAAAGCAGGATTTATTGAGAGGAAAGAAAAGCTCCCACAGTGGGAAGGGACCTGAGGAGGTTGCCTTGTTTTTTCTTTTTAGAAGAAGTCATTTTTATTTTAAAATAAGAGATGAAAATTAATTAGGGAAGAGGTGACTGACAGTGAAGTCTGCAATCTAGAAATCCGGAAGGAGATGCCTCTACTGTTTTTGCTTTCTTCCCCAAGAAATCTTGGCATAGTTGAGGGAAGAGGAAGCTGAGGTGTAACCATCAGTCATCTAAGGACTGAAGGTGTCAAGCTTCATGTTTTTGGTCCCTGTCTATTTGAGAACCCCCTTCCAGGGTGTCTAGTAGTCCTTCTCAAAGAGAGTGTCTGTGATTTTGCAAGTATGATTCACTGGAGCACGCCTTTTCATACAGGGTCAACAAATAAGAAAAGTTCAAAACAAATATAGCGGCCAAAGGTGGTTTCTTTACATCATAACCTGGCAGTGAATTTCTTTCATTACAAACTGCATGACCAATTATATCATATTAACATCATTGTCAAATGATTATTTTGAGATGAGCAAAGTAAATAGGAAGATAAGAATTAACGACCGGGTGTGGTAGCTCAAGCCTGTAATCGCAGCACTTTGGGAGGCTAAGGTGAGAGGATTGCCTGAGCTCAGGGGTTCAAGACCAGCTTGGGCAACTTGGTGAGACCTTGTCTCTACAATAAATAAAAAAATAAGCCAGGCATGGTAGCTCATGCCTGTAGTTCCAGCTACTTGGAAGGCTGAGCTCGAGGCTCTGGTGGCCGTGAGCATGCCACTGCACTCCAGCCTGGGCAACAGAGTGAGACTCCAACTCAAAAAAAAAAAAAAGAATTAGATTTGTCAGTGAGCAAAAATAGCAGCCAAACCAAATGAAAGTGGCCTGGGATGGTAGCAGTATTTAATACAGCCACCCACAGAGGAGTTCTTAACTTTTTTCTACATTAGTTCTTGTAAGTACTGAAATTCATGATGCAGGAAAGATTGTAGTTATCTTTCTACAGGTACGCTATCTTACTCAGGATTTACAGTGTGCTTTGTTAGTATTGCTGAGAGTAACATATAAAAACCTGTTAATAAGTTGTCTCTTATTCACACATTCTCACCATTTGCGATATTTCTTTCTAGTGAGGGAGACATTAGGCCATGCTGATTGGGAGTGTGGATTCTGGAGTCAGGGAGCCCAAGTGCTAATCCTGTCTCCATCATTTACTAGTGGTGTGACTTTGAGTAGATAACTTAATTTCTTTGTGCCTACATCGTTCTCATCTGTGAAATGAGGGTAATAATTCCCACTTAATAAAGTTAAGAAGGTTAAGTAAGTTACTATTTGTAAAAGTGCATAGTGACTTGTACATAATAAGTATTAAATAGATATATGTTAAATAAAGAAATCTTATAATGTCTTAATTTCCACATAGATGATAAACTTTTCAATGTTAATGACTATATCTCCTCCATGATATATAAATTCTCAAGACATCTAGTGTTAACATTTTAACATGTAAAAGCTTATAAGGAATGGGATGTAATACTAGAGTGGAAAAAATCTAACAAACACTACCATAACCAAGTGATCAAGTTTAAAACAACATTACTTTTGTGAATTAGCCAGGTATGATGGGACATACCTGTAGTCCCAGCTATTTGTGAGGCTGAAGCGGAAGGATTGCCTGAGTGCAGGAGGTGGAGGCTGCAGTGGCCATGAGCAATCCAGCCTGGGTGGCAGAGACCCCAACTCTAAATGAATGAATAAGATTACTTTTGTGACCTTCCTGCCAAAAACGTATAACCTGAATCAAATTGGGAGGTAACATCAGATAAATTTAAATTGAGGGCATCGTACAAAACAACTGATCTTTAAAAATTCTCAGAAGTGTCAAGGTCATGAAAGTTGAGAACTAAAAGCTTTCACATTAAAAGAGATAAAAGAATACTGATAACTAAATGTGGTGGATAATTCTGAATTGCATTATTTTGCTATAAAGGACATTACTGAGACAACTGAAACTAAAATGGGGTCTGTGGGTGAGTCATAATAATATACAATCTTAGATTTTTTTATAATTTCTATGCTGGTACTGTGGTTTTGTAACAGGATGTCCATGCTTGTAGGAAATATGTATTATCAGGATGATGGGATGTTATGTCTACAAATTTCAGGTGGTTAAGGGAAGTGATGCTGTTTGTACTACTCTTGAAACTTTACCAAAAATGTGAAACTGTTTCAAAATAAAGAGTGTTCACACAAACTATTAAAAATATGTAATTAGGAAAAACTGCAGAGTTTGCTTTTAAGAAATAAATAAAAGAACCTGAATGAAGTAGTGACTGTGGCTGACTAGACAAGTGTTGAAGTCTAACTGCCCAAGAAATGGGAATTCTTTTCTATTCCATAAGTTACAAAAACAGTCTCTCAGACCCAAGTGTTTCAAGTAGATAAACTGAGGATAATCTCAGTGGTGATTATATAGTAATATGATAATACCAGTTACAGTATCAGTGGGAATATTTAAAAGTGGGAAAGTCAGTTTATACACAGTGACATTGTCATTTTGAATTTAGAATATGAAAAGTAAAAGCATCACCAAATGAAATGTCCAAATGGTGCATAATGAGACTATTTTCTTTTGAAAGAGTCATGTTTCTCGGCCCCTTCTTGTTGCAGGTGATGCTGAGCAGGAGCTTGGCCCCCCTCCGTCTGTAGACGAGGCAGCAAACACACTCATGACTCGCCTGGGTTTCCTCCTTGGGGAGAAGGTCACAGAAGTTCAGCCAGGTGACCAGTACGGCATGGACATGCAGGATGAGAGTCAGGTGAGCTGCTTGCTCTCGACTTTGTGAAACGTGGTACAAATCGGCTTAATATACCAGGAGAAGAAAAGTGGGGGGGGGGGGGTACATGAGTGTGTGCATGTCCATTCTGATAGGAATAATTTCAGTTGTTGAATGCCTGTTGAGGCCTAGAATGCGACTTAATTTTCCATAATCACAGTATTTCTTCGGTTTACAAAACATCTTTTCATTTCATTTTTATATTTAAAAATCCCAGAATCCAGTTACAGATTTTGATTCATTTACTGAACGAATGAAGAAATGAATAGATCAAGCAGTAAGCAAGCCAGCAGACAGAACCGACCCATGCTGAGCCCATTCCCCACACTGTCAGGTCTGCATTACACTGCTGAGGCATAGAGCAGGTCTCAGCAGGTTCTAGAAGATTCCAGTTCCTGTGACCGTGCAGAGTTTCAAATTACAAAATGATAACTTAGAGAGTGATATCTAAAAGATAACTTAGAAAACCCCTTAATGTTTAGATGTTAGATAATATATGTCTAAATAGCCTTTGAGTTTAAGAAAAAATCCCAAAAAATTAGAAAATATTTTAAACTGAAATAGGAAAAACTAAGTGTAAAAAAAGTTACAGGTTATAGCTAAAGATGTGCCTTAAAAGAAATACTAGTTTTAAAGGCAAATATCAGAAAAGCAGAAAATATGGAAAATAAATGACCCAAGTTTCCGTGTCAGAAAGTTAAAAAAATGAGCAATTTAAGTTGCCTTCTTTTCTTTTCTTTTTTGTCATTTCCATTTTTTTCCCATTTAAATGTATCAGAGGAAGTACAAGGACCAGATTCACTTCTGTGGTCTTCATTTTTAGCATGTAGTGAATCATTTATTCAGAAGATGATAGAAATTCATTTCAAATGGTGTGTTTTCATTGGTGAAGATCCTATGTCATGTGTTCGTTTTAGCACAGTAAGACATGTCCTGTGGGCGTGTTCAGGTGTTCAGTCTCTCCTCCAGCCTGCCTGCTCTCTCTGTCCTCACTCCTTCAGTCACTGGTTTTGCTGGCTGGGAGTTTCATAAAATTCACACACCCAGTGACTCTAGTCTTATTGATTCTCTTTCATTCTTGTTTCTTTAAATGCAGTTTTACCTCCCGAATTCTCTCTAGCCTGCCTTTCCCCCTTTGCTCTTAAGTAATCAGTGTATTCAGCTTTCTACATGGTGTTTTCTACGGATGTGTTTAAGATACATCGCACTGACCATGTCGATAACTGAGCCCTTGCGTTTCTCCCATCACCCACTCCTCCTCCAGTGTTTCCCCTCTGAGTAAACAGCATCACCTGCTTGCGTAGGACCAAAGCGGTGGAGCCATTCTTGACTTCACTGTCAGAACCCACGTTCACTTTTTCAGCAAACTGTAGGCTGTCTTCAAAATATATGCCAAACCTGGTTCTTTCTCACTCCTCCCACTGCTATACGTGTGTCCACGCCACTGCCATCCTTTGCCTGTGCAATAGCTGCTAGAAGGTCAGGCTACAGACCTGGGACCTTGTTTGCCTGTTCTACCCACTGCCCTGGCCTCTGCGCCTAGACAGTGTCTGTCGCTAGCAGGTGCTCCACACTTCCTGCGGGGTTCCATGGTCCTGGGGCCCTCCCAGGTCTCGACTTCCTCTCCTCCTCCACCAGTCTGCTGACGCAGTAGCCAGCGTGAGCCGCGTAAAGTGGATCTGGTTCTGCCACTTCGCTTGAATCTTCCACTGTGTTCCCAGCACACATAAAACCTAAACACTTGATGTTTGGTCACGTTAAAATGTGACTGTTCCAGTAGTGGCCAGATAACAAGGATCCAAGCCTTACAGCCTGAGTATTCACCGAAGACCTTGTTGTTTCTGCACAGCTCCGTTTCTTCAGGAGATAAAATGTACAGTTGTTGCTTTTGAGATTCCACATGTGACAGGGATTTCCGAATAACGTCATAAGTTCGTGGCGTGTGCCTTACTTGTACACTACTGAATAAAATAATCCTGAAATATGTAAATGAGTATTTTAAATCGTTTATCTAACATGATTATGTGTTAACATGTATAATAGAAAAGCCATTGATCCAGGAGAGAAAAAACTTGTGTTCTAGCTCCAACTCACCCACCTGCCATTTTGTAAACTTGGACATGCCCCTTTACCTCTCCAAGCTTTAGATTTTTTTTTTTTTTTTTTTTGAGTTGGAGTCACAATGTAACCCAGACTGGAGTGCAGTGGCCGTTCCCAGCCACCGCAGCCTCGACCTGGTGGGCTCCGGCGATCCTTCCTCCTCAGCCTTCCAAGTAGCTGGAATTATAGGCGTGTGCTACCACACCCGGCTAATTTTTTTGATTTATTGTAGAGATGAGGTCTCACCAAGTTGCCCAGGCGGGTCTCGAACCCATGGACTCAGGCAATCCACTCACCTCAGCCTCCCAAGGCGTGGGATTACAGGCTGAGCCACCAAGCCCGGCTAATTTTTTGATTTATTGTAGAGATGAAGTCTCACCAAGTTGCTCAGGCTGGTCTCAAACCCCTGGACTCAGGCGATCCTCTAGCCCTAGCCTCCCAAAGTGCTGGGATTACAGGCATTAGCCCCACACCCGGCACAACTATTTTTTAGAAGTTAAATTTCACAAATAAATGTTGTGGTTTCACTAACAGATTACAGGACTAGTGTAATCCCAAGCACATCTCTACTTCTCCTGCCTTCAGCCTCCTCCTTTGCAAAAATAAGAAGACTGAACTCTAAAACAGAGGAGATTCCCTTTTGTTCTCATATACATTAGCTATTATACTATACATAATTTGGTCTTACTAGAATTTTTTTACTTATGGAAAAAATGATACATATATTTCTATAATTACAAAGGTTAACATCTGCTTGCAACAAATTCAAACAACATAGAAATATATAAAATAAAGGCTGAGAAACTTCTGTAAAGGGCCAGGTAGTAAATATTTTCTGTTTTGCAGGCCATATGATCTCTGTCACAACTATTCAACTCTGCTGTTGTAGCTCAAAAGCACCCCCAGGTAATATATAACTAATAAGTGTGGTTCTGTTCCAATAAAACTATTTACAAAAATAGGAGGCTAACTCTACCTCTGGTATAAAGTGTAAAGCAAAAGTCACTCTCCTCACTATAAGCCTCTCGTCTGAGGTTGTCCACTTTCAGCCGTGTGTTGTTTCATCCTTCACACTGTTTTCTACTCTCACAAAGATGCACGTATATGGTTTTAAGTTCCTTAAAAATAGATTAAGATCATTCTACATTTTTTTTTTTTGAGTTGGGGTCTGTCATCCATGCTGGAATGCAGTGGCACAATCATGGCTTGCCTCAGCCTCAACCTCCTGGGCTTATGTAATCTTTCTGCCTCAGCCTCCTGAGTAGCTGGGACCAAAGGTACACACCATGTCTGGTTAATTTTTTTTTCTTTTTTTGTAGACACAAGGTCTCACTATATTAGTTAGGCTGGTCTCGAACTCCTAGGCTCAAGCAATCCTCCTGCCTCAGCCTTCCAAAGTTCTAGGATTACAGGCATGAGCCACTGTATCTGGTCCTATGCATGTTTTTAACAACTCCCCTTTGATGGACAACTGAAGCTGTCTCCAAAATTTGACTCTCATAATTATTACTTTTTTTTTCTTTTTTTGAGTTGGATTCTCACTCTGTCACCCAGGCTGGAGTGCAGTGACACAATCACGGCTCACCACAGTCTCAACCTCCTGGGCTCAGGTGATCCTTTTGCTTCAGCCTATCAAGTAGCTGGGACTACAGGTGTATCCCACCATGCCTGGTTAATATTTTTGATTTTTTGTAAAGACAGGGCCTCACTAGAATGTCTAGGCTGGTCTCACACTGTTGGGTTCAAGCAGTCCTCTCACCTCTGCCTCCTAAATTGTTGAGATTATGCACATAAGCCACGGCGCTTGGCAAACATCACTTGTGAAATATTGTTTTTACACTTAGCTTTGGACTCTTGGCCCTATAATTCTGAGCAATGATACACTGTGACAAACATCTGATCCTGTAACAATCCAACCCAGCCACAGATAGAAAAGCAATGCAAGAGACAACTGGGGAGTGGGAAAAATTAGGAAATGAGGAAAAGAGAAAAGGTACAGATGGGAATAACAATCGAGGCTGAAGATCCCGAAAGGCAACAGGTACCTTTTTCAAAAATGTTGCAGCTGTTTCTCTCTTTGTTGCTGTGATCCGCTTCACCCCATCAGGGGACTGGACACGGATTATCTGTTGTAAATGAAACATGATGGTTACTGCACAGCCTAGTGAAACCCTGATCTATTATTAAGACTTACATCTGCAGTCTTTCAGCATCTGGGACACTGAAACTTAAAGCCAAACCTCACCCTTCACCTTTCAATACTCAACTCAATCTTTCCAGATGAAGTACAAGGGTGAGATTCATCAACATATGGAGTGGAAAGGGGTATTTTAAGAATACTGTCCTAGCCAGGCTCGGTGGCTCAGCCTGTAATCCCGCGCCTTGGGAGGCTGAGGTGAGTGGATTGCCTGAGCCCGCGGGTTCGAGACCCACCTGGGCAACTTGGCGAGACCTCATCTCTACAATAAATCAAAAAAAAATCAGCAGGGCGTGGTAGTGCGCACCTGTAGTTCCAGCTCCTTGGAAGGCTGAGGCGGAAGGATCGCCGGAGCCCAGCAGGTCGAGGCTGCGGTGGCCGGGAGCGGCCACTACACTCCAGTCTGGGCGACAGAGTGAGACTCCAACTCAAAAAAAAAAAAAAGAATACTGTTTGAGGTGAAGTGCAATGGCTCACCGCCTGTAATCCCAGCACTTTGGGAGGCCAAGTCGGGAGGGTTGCTTGAACCCAGGAGTTTGAAACCAGCCTGGGCAACATAGCAAGACCTTGTC
>CAUYQG010163937.1:0-11046 GCA_963574415.1 Tarsius wallacei
CTACCACGCCTGGCTAATTTTTTTGATTTATTGTAGAGATGAGGTTTTGCCTGCCCAGGCGGGTCTCGAACCCGCGGGCTCAGGCAATCCACTCACCTCAGCCTCCCAAGGCGCGGGATTACAGGCTGAGCCACCGAGCCCGGCTTAGACTTTTTTTTAAGTAGGAGTCTCACTCTGTTTGCCCAGGCTGGAATGCAGTGGCACGCTCATGGCCACTGCAGCCTTGACCTGCTGGGCTCAGGTGATCCTTCCGCTTCAGCCTTCCAAGTAGCTGGAAACATAGGTGCGCACCACCATGCCCAGCTAACTTTTTATTTATTTATTTATTTATTTATTTATTTATTTATTGTAGAGATAAGGTCTTGCCAAGTTGCCCAGGCTGGTCTTGAACCCCTGGACTCAGGCAATCCTCTTACCTCAACCTCCCAAAGTGCTGGGATTACAGGCTTGAGCCACCATACCCAGCTTATGAATATAGACTTTTAGATGGAATTACATCATATTGATTATTTTTCGCTGAGAATATTTACCAGAGCAAGTGCCATTAGGTCAGTTCAATACTTTTGATTTTTCTACACAACCTATTAAATCTATTTCCAACGCATCTATTTTCATTTAAATTGAATGCAATTATAGTCATCTGAAAAATAATTTTCCATATAAATTTTATAATGATGATTTGTGTAATCAATCAATCTTAAAAATCCATATCATGGTTTAATAATTATATCTCCTGCCATTGTAAGTTATCTTTTGTGGTCATTATTTCTATCTTCTATCAAGTCCACTTTTTCTGGCACAAATTTTGCAGAGCTATACTTTGTCAAGAAGATTTATTTGATTTTCCATCAATTATTAGTCAATAAGTAATTTCGCTGTGTGGAAGTTAGCTGTTTTCTGGGTTTTTTTCCCCCTGTAGATTATATAGTGAGTATGAATCCTATGCCACAAACTTAGGAGAGTAAGAAATGACATATTACTTTATTCATTTTAAATCAAATTAAGGCCAGCTCAGAACTCACATCCTGGACATAATTTGGGATCCTTCTACCTCATGATTGTACAAAGCATCTGGGGGTCTTATATAAAGAAAAATACTTGAAGAGGTCCCTCCCATCTTTAGTGGATATCAGTGTATTCCCGTCTACCTATATACTATTTCCTCTTTCACTCCCAAAGAGCAGGCATACACATGTCCAAACCCAGACCTTCCTAGCTTTGGGAATCTTCTCTCTTTCGCTACCTTCTCTCCTCCACCCAGTGTATTATAATCCTTTCTTGGCCTTTCCAGATATCAGCCTCCAAGGCTGTCTTGGGCAAGAAGCAAAAAGATTTCTTTTTCCCTAATTGGTCCAGGTTAGGATGAGACTATTTCAAGCATATTTCAAGTTTATGAGAAAACAAGATGCCAGAAGAAAACATGAACGCTAGAAGGGGTGAATTTGGTTTAGGAGTACGGATTTCTTATCATCTTTGAAATCAGTTTTGACTGACAAAGGGTGATTGTTCACAGTATATAAAGATCCTTCTTAAAATAAATTAAAAAACCAGTACAGTGGTGCTTACTTGCAGTCCCAGTTACTTGGAAGGCTGAGGAGGGAAGACAGTTTGAGCCCCGAAGTTTGAGGCTGCAGTGAGCTATGATTGTGCCACTGCACCCCAGCCTGAGAGACAGAGTAAGACCTCATCTCTAAAACAAAGAGAAAAAAGAATAAAAACCCTTTAAACCATAATGAGATTTCACTACATATCTATTAGGACAGGTAAACTTAAAAAGTTGTAACACCATATGCTGGTGGGGATGTAGAGAAACTGGATCACCATAATTGCTGATGGAAACATACAATGGTACAGTCACTGTCAAAAATAGTTTGACAATCGGGCGCAGCAACTCAGCCTGTAATCCCAGCACTTTGGGAGGCCGAGGCGAGAGGATTGCCTGAGCCTGGGGGGTCAAGACCAGCCTGGGCAACTTGATGAGACCTCGTCTCTACATTAAATCACAAAAACTAGTCGGGCATGGTGGCATGCGTCTGTAGTTCCAGCTACTTGGAAGGCTAAGGCAGAAGGATTGCCTAAGGCCAGCAGGTCCAGCTGCTGTGAGACTCCAACTCAAAAAAACAAACAAACACAGTTTGACAATTTTTTTTTGAGTCAGTCTCAGTCTGTCGCCCAGGCTGGAGTGCAGTGGAATGCTCACAGACACCACAGCCTCAACCTGCTGGGCTCAGGTGATCCTTCTAACTCAGCCTTCCAAGTATCTGGAACTACAGGTGCATGCCACCATGCCCAGCTAATTTTTCATTTATTGTAGATACAGGGTCTTGCCATGTTGCCCAGGCCAACCTCGAACCCACGGGCTCTCAAAATCCTGTTTTGTTTTATAAGAAATTGTTGGCCAGGCACTGTGGTTCACGCCTGTAATCCAGCATGAGCCACAGTGCCTGGCCAACAATTTCTTATAAAACAAAACATGAGGCCAGGTGGAGTGGCTCATGCCTGTAATCCTAGTACTTTGGAAGGCTGAGGCAAGAAGATTGCCTGAGCCCAAGGGTTTGAGACCAGCCCGGGCAACTTGGCAAAACCTCATCTCTACAATAAATTAAAAAACAATTAGTTGGGTGTGGTGGCTCACACCTGTAGTTCCATCTACTTGGAAGGCCTAGGTGGAAGGATCACCTGAGCCCAGCAGGTCAAGGTTTCGGTAGCTGTGAGCATGCCACTGTGCTCTAGCCTGGGAGACAGAGTGGGACTCCAACTCAAAAAAAACTCCAAAACAAAACAACAACAAAACCATGCACTTATCATATGGTCCAGCATATGGCCCAGCAACCACACTCTTGGGCATGTATCTTGGAGAAATAAAAACTTATGTTCACACAAAAACCTGAACCTGAACAGGCATAGCACTTTCATTTTAATCACAACAGAAAGAAACAAAAAACTATCCAAATATCCTAAACAGGCTCTGGTGCATCCATATGATGGAATAATATTCAACAATCAAAAAGAATGAACTTTGTGACTAGCCTGGCAATGGGAGGACCTCATTTCTTTTTTTATTTTTATTGAGTAGGAGTCTCACTCTGTCACCCAGACCAGAGTGAAGTGGCACGCTCACAGTCACCCCAGCGTCGATCTCCTGGGTTCAGGCAATCCTTCCACCTCAGCCTTCCAAGTAACCGGAACTACAGGCGTGCTACCATGCCCTGTTAATTTTTTTATTTATTGTAGAGATGAGGTCTTACCATATTGCTCAGGTTGATCTCGAACCCGCAGGTTCAGTCAATCCTCTTGCCTCGGCCTCCCAAAGTGCTGGGATTACAGGCTTGAGTCACTGTAATTTTTTTTTGATATATTGTAGAGATGAGGTCTTGCCAAGTTGCCCAGGCTAGTCAAACCCCTGGGCTCAGGCAATCCTCTCGCCTCAGCCTTTCAAAGTGCTATGATTATAGGTGTGAACCACTGCACTCAGCAAGACCTTGTTTCTACCAAAACAAAAAACAAACAAAAACAGCCAGGCAGGGTGGTGTGTGCCTGTAGTCTCAGCTACTCAGGAGGCTGAGGTGAAAGGATCACCCAAGCCCAGAAGATTGAGGTTGCAATGAACCATGATTGTGCCACTGCACTTCAGCCTGGGCGGCAGATTGAGATTTTACTCAAAAAAAAAAGGCAAGAGTAAACTATTGATACATATAACAATTTGGATGGAATTCAAAGTCATTATGCTTAGTGAAAAAAGTCAATCTCAGAGTTACATTCTCTAGATGGCAAGACTAGATGAATGAATTAGTAATTACCAGGGGCTAAAGAAGGAGTGACAGCACAAGGGAGCCTCTTTGTAGTGGTGGAACTGTTGTGTCATGACTGTGATGGTGGCACATGAATCGATACACGAGGTGAAATTTCAAAGAATTATACATACACAAATGAATGCATGTAAAAATGGTGAAAACTGAACAAGGGCTGTAGTCTACTTAATGATATTTTACCAATGTCAGTTTCTTGGTTTGATTTTGTAGTACCATTGTATAAGATGTTATTATTGGGGGAAACAGAGTGAAGGGTGTATGGGACTCCATGTACTAATTTTGCAGCTTTTGGCAAGTATATTATTTCAAAATAAAAAGTTTTAAAATGAGAGCAGCAATCTTTAAGAAAAAATAGACTAGAAACACAAAGAGTTTATAGAGAAAAAAATACAAAAAGATGATCAATCTTGCTCATAATAAGAGATACATAAATTAAAACTATACTGAGAATTTCTCACCCACCAAATTAGCAAACACCCCAAAGTTTGTCAATATACTCTTTGTATATGAGCATAGGACAGAGTACTGGCCACTGCTTTACTAGACGCTGGTGTGGCCATGTGCTCTTTGAGCTATGGCCATCACCATGTTTCCTGGCTTTGGCCCCCTTTCCTACCTTGGAGAGGTGAATCTCCTCTCTCTCTCTCTCTCTCTCTCTCTCTCTCTCTCTAATTTACTTTCTAAATAAACTATATTTTCCAATCTAAAAAAAAAAAGTGAAAAGCTCTAAGAACAGTGTGTGAGGTACAGTCATAGTAAGTGCTATATAATACTCTGTTAAATTCAAATAAATGAATAAACCACCTTACACCTTCCCCTCTTTTGTCTACCAGAATGTTCTTCCAGTCTCTACTTCCTTCAAAAATTCTCCTGATCCTTCAAAGCAGGCTCGAATCCCATCTTTTGTAACCACCTTGTTCTCTCCCCTGGGAGCTGTTCTCAGCCTTCTTGCTCCTCCACCCTTGACCTTCAGCATAACCTCCAAGTATTGGAGAGAGTTACCTTTCCTATGCCTAGCCAGGGCCAGTGCTTCATGCCTCTTGTAACTTTGTATCACCCAGCCCTGTGTCTCAAACACAGTGGGAGTCCACAAATACATGTTGATGAATCTTCAGAAACCAGGGTCCCTGCAGTGCAACCAGATCCCATTTGTATTCAAGCTGTCTGCATGACTGTATTTACTGTCCAGCTAGTGGTTTGGTCCACGTAGTATTGGGACAATGGAGTGGGGAGGGGGCAGGCAATATTCGTCTTCCTAAAAGCAAGTTTACCAGGTTCCAAGCGGCTGGATGTAAGAGCCATATGTGTTGAGAGCTGAAGATCCATTCTGCAGCCCCATTCATTAACTTTCCCAAAGTCCCCTAAGTGTTCTTGTCTCTCATTAAAGCCTAGGGACCCACTCTCATTTATCAGGAAGGACAGTCCATCTTTCACTTCCCTCCCTCCTGACTCTTCCAGCTCCAGCCTGGGTATAGGACACCACACGACACTCTACCCACCAGACAACCCATGTGACAGAAGAGGATAAGGCTAGATGTCTAGAAGACCTGGGTTTGTCCCAAGAGAGAGTGACCACAGGACAGGACTCAGCCAATGTCCTTCCCATAACCTCCACAGCATGGTCCTGATAGCCTTGGATGTAGTTACACTTCCCAAGCTTAGAGTTTCTTCCAGGCCACAAGCATAAGATTCGGGAATACTTTCTTCTCAACACTGACAACACCCCTCCTCAGGGAAGGGGCATCTGGCCAAGACCAGCATCAATGCAGTCAGCTCTGAGGGCCAGAGGAGCTCATGTCTGCCATCTTTCTCCCTACCAAGTCCCAGCGACAACCTTCATGGAAAATAAAAAGCGCACAGAAAGTCCTTACTTCTGAACCACGGCATCAGCCTCCTTCCCAAGTTTTCTACAGGTCTGTTCCCTGATGTGACAGGCGTGCACCGCAGGCTAACTGTACGGGAGAAAGCGTGGGCTGGGCTGGACGTGCACAGGGCCCGTCCAGGGAGAGTCCTCAGTTGCCTCTCAATTCTGTGCTTGTGGCTCAGACCCATGGAATATCAGGGCGGGAGTGAGCCCTGGCCCACTCTTCTCATTTTATAGATTCCACACATCAAACGAGAAGTTCAAAACTGGCTCCCACACCACGCAGCAAATGCACTGCCCCTCCCTTCCAGGTTAGCTAATGCATCCTTGGGGAAAGCAGACTCACATTTCAAATTACAGCCACCAGACCGCATCTGAAAGGGCTGAGAGTTTTTCTGGGGGGAAAAATACACAAACTTAGAAATATACTCATTCCAAAGTCAAACATAAATGGTTTGGGATTTTCGGTTGCACCAGACTCTCTAACCTCCTACCAGAGCAGACAGCTGTGAGCTGTGCTCAGTTTGGGGAAGTTGGGGGCAGGAAGAGACAATATGGTAAATCTCTGGACTCTCATTCCATGCTAAACTGAGGAATATACAGATTCCCCAAAGCAGGCAGACCCCAGACCAGAGCGGAGCCTCCGCACCCCCTTTCTTCCTTCTGCCCCACCCTGACGTTCTCCCCTTTCCATTTCCTATACTCCAGTCCCTCTTCAGAGCTGTCAGACCACTCTCTGGAGCCCATCAGTGGCTTTTAACCGAGCCCCCAGCTTTCATCCTATTAGTGAGCCTAGGAGTAATTACGACTTCATTAGCCAAATAGACTCTTGGTTCAGAGACTCCCTCCCACAAAACAAAACACACACCCGCTTCCCTCCATCTGAAGTCTGTCACCCGAGGCCTCCAGCTAACAATGTAGCAGGCTTCAGGGAAACCCCCGGCAGGAAAGGGGAAGAAGCCAGGGACGGCTGGCCAATGGGGAGGAGGCCCCCTGCCCTCCTCCGTGGTGCATCTGTCGGCTGGCTCCCAGAGAGATTTTTGACAGGGAGAGGGATGGCACTCCAGCAAATGAGGGCGTGACCCCTTGCAGCTGTCTGCCGCTCCTTGCCCTCTGGCCTGGCTCACCCTTCCAGTTAAGGACTTAACCCATGGTCAGTCCACTTCCTGGGTGGAGGGGCCGCCTCCTCAGCTGGGGCAGGGGTTGGGGGCTCTCTGGGCCTCCAGAGAGTCGGGCAGATCCAGCTTCCCCACCCCCGACTCCTACACTATACCTCAGCTGCTGCAATTCCAGGGGCAAGAAAGCAGTGGGTTTGCCAAGCAAGGACAAGCTGTGCCCCGGAACTACCCGGCCGGGACACCTTTCTCCAGCCCTCAGTCACCAGATCAGGCAGGCAGGTCCCTGACGCCAGGGAAGGATGCCACAGCTCTTATGACCACTTATCTGTCATCTCACACAGCAGTATTAGAGAGACTTTTCTTTGGGTTTAAATAAACTCCACAATGCAATTAAAACCATTCACACATGGGAAATCGCTTACCATCCTTCTCTTTTCTTTTTCTTTTAATAGGTTTTAGGAGCATGGAGTCCAATCCTCCTGCCTCTAAGCAGGATCTACCCCAAACCTTCCTTAGCTTCTCCAGTCATACAGTGCCAATCACCCCCTCCTGCCTCTCCTGGCGGGCCAGGTAAGCACCCAGGATGGGGCCACACCAGCTTCTCCACTAGGAGAAGGAGCAGGCTCCCTGCAGACCCTCTGGCACATGCCTCTTTGTCCATGAAGCTTCCAAAGAGAGCTGGCTGCTTCTTCTGGGGGTTTGCAAGTAACAGCTGGTGAATTCTCATTCCTGCTGAGGGTCCCTCTGCTTGGGTCCTCCACCGGCAAGATGCCATCTGCTGAGACTGGACACGGAGGCAGAGGGATAGACGAGATGACCTCCGGACATCCCCGCCAGTCACAAGACTCCAAGCTATGTGCGGCTTTGGCCCGGACTCTGGCTCTGGCTCTGACCTGACCCTGTTCTGCCCCAGGCCCGACGATTCAGCCTCTGGCCTCCTTCTCCCCGCCCCGATCCACGAGCAGCCCAAAGGCCAGGCAGGGGGAACCCTGCTCCTTGCCCTTCAAGAAGGGGAGTCCCCAGAGGCCCTCCCAGCTGCACATACTGCGCCCCTACTTGTGTTCCCTGAAAGCAACCGTCCTTTTGTTAATTCTGCAATTTCCCAAAGTGCCAGGAGCATCTCATCTGACAGCCACAGCATCTGTTCTTCTCACTCTCCAGAAGGTCGAGTGGGAGCTGTGCCAGCCTCTTCCCCAAGGCTCCCCCAGCCTCACGCTCCTTCCGCCTGAGTTGAGCACCCTGCTCACCTGGTCCCCTGGGAGTGCCTCCAGTTCCCTCTCTGCATCCCTGGACCCTGAAACTCCTCCCTACGGCCACGGCTGGCAGCCCCGATAACCGTCTCCTCTCCTGAGGTCAAGTTCACCTGGCCAAACAGATGGGCACCTCTCTTGTTCCCTAAGGGACTGCAGGGAATTTGGGGCTATTTTTTCAGTTGAGGCCTTCCCAGGGCCCCTAGCAGGTACAGGAGCCACAGAGTGCCAAGGAAAGGGAAAGCCTCATTCTCAGTCCTTCCCATGGCTCCATCCCTCATAACACAGTATTTAGGATGCTCAGTTCCAGGGTAGGAGAAGTTCTGACTGGTCTCTCCACCCGGAAGACCTGCTGGGAGTCTGGCCTTCCCCTGCCCTGAGCTCAAGCACAGGGCTTCTTGACCTCAGCACTCTCGACACTTTAGGCTGGGCAATTCTTAGGTATAGGGGGCTGTCCCATGCATTACAGGATATTTAGCAGCCTCCTGATCTCTACCCACTAGAAGACAGCAACATACCTCCCACCCCTACCACACATACCCATTGTGATAATCAAAACTGTCTCCAGACTTTACTAAATGCCCCCTGGTTGAGAAGCACTGAGCTAAGGCAAGAAAGAAATCCAACACCTGGGTCTCAGTGATTGACAACCCCCTGGCTTCTGATTCCTAGACTCCAGGTAGCAGAGGGATGGCTTAAACCAGGGATGGGCAAACATTTTCTAAAGGGCCAGGTAGTAACTGTCTTCAGCTTTGTGGCCATACGGGCTCCGTTGTAACTACCCAACGGCCAGTGTGGAATAAAAGCAGCCATAGACAAAACAAATGGACGAGTGTGGCTGTGTGCCAACCAATCTTTATTTATGAACACTGAAATTTGAATTTCATGTTATTTTCATGTGTCACAAAGGATTCTTCTTATTTTCCCCGACATTTAAAAATGTAAAATGCATTCATATGGACGAGACCCTTGGTTTTTAAAGGATCTCAGAGGAATCAAAATACCCAGGTCCCTGATGACCTGCCCCTGGGAGATCAACAAAGTCAAGGGCAGAGTCTGAAGTTGCAGGTGGAGTCCTGCTCCTCTGGGGGATCCCCAACTCCCTTTGGTCCAATAACCTCAGATACTGCTTTTAGTGGGGCAACCCCGCTGACCTCAGCACCATATTTTGCAGTGCCCAGGGCAGAATGAGAATGTCAGGTCCCTTTTTTAAAAATTATTCCTAACTCCAAGATAACAGCATTAAACCAAGCACGGTGCTCTTCTGAGCACAGACTCTATGACCACAGCTGAACACCTGTGAAGCCAGCTCTGGACCTCGAGTCTTCCTCGCAAGGAGGTCTGTACCCACCTTGCAGCCTCCGCTAGCCAGGGAGCCAGCACATCAAGCTGGCTTTCTGACCCTGGTGGACAGCTTCTCCCACAGGCCTTCAGGCTGGGCCAGCACATATGACTGTGCCCTGCACGACGACACCTCTCTACACTGTGTGCCCTGGCACAATTCTGCATCTTCTTGGAAGAATTTGCACAGTGCAAGTTGGTACTGGCCCTGCCTCCAGGGCACCCAGGTGGAGAGAGAAGTAGCCAACTGTGCCCCAACCTGGACCCCGTCTACTCCCATCCTGAACCCACAGAGAGGAATGGAATGACCCACTCAAGTCATTTAACAACTATATATTGAGGCTCAGACACTGTGTTGAGGGGGCAAAGATACAAGATGCAGAGGTGGAAACACCCCCTTCACATACAGAGTAGACACAAGATGCCCATGAAGTGAGAAGGGCCCCCACCTAACACCTACAGGGAGAGGGCTGGGCAGGAGGGGGTGACTACTGGCCCAATTCTTGAGGGCAAGGGGCAACTTAACCAGGTCTACATAAGGGAGAAGAGCTATTCCAAGCAAGTAACAGCACAAAGGAACAGCACAAAGAGAGTGAAATAAGAGAGTCCAGCCCTTTTTAGAAAGGGCAAGAGGGTCAGCTTGGCTGGAGTGAGTCAGGGAAAGGCAAGAGAAGGGGGTGGACTAACGAAGGACCAGACTACAATATCCCACTGAGCCCTGTGTGTCTCGGGAGGAGCCTGTCGTCTAACAAGGAGACAAGAGATGCTGAAGAATTTTTAGCAGAAGAGCGACATGATCTGATTTGCATTTTAGGTAGCTCACTCTGACTGCAATCTGGAGAGTGGATGGGAGGGGCGAGACTTCAGAGAGGACATAATGGTAAGAATGCAAGTGACAACTGGTGAGGGCCAGAGCTAAGGCTGTAGGAAGGGGACTGGGGGGGCACTCACTGGAGACGCCTGGGGGGAGCGCAGAGTCAGGAAAACTGAGTGGCTGGCAGGACACAGGGGTGGGTTGAGGAGAGGGAGGAGCCACAAAGGATGGGAAAGTTTGCAGGGTGCCATTCATGGAGGCAGGTGACCTCCCAAAACTCATGTGTTGAAAACTAAATCCCCTATGCTATGGTATCAGTAGGTGGGGCTTATGGCAGGTGATTAGATCATGAAGGCAGAGTCCCCATGAATGGTATTAGTGCCCTTAAAAGAAGAGACTGGATAGTTTGCTCTATCGGCCCTCTGTCATGTGGTGATACAATGAGGAGACAACCATCTGCACACCAGGAAGCGGGCCCTCACCAGACACTGGATCTGCTGACACCTTGATCTTAGACTTTCCAGGCTCCAGAACTAAACTTCCATTGTTTAAACCACCCAGTCTATGGTATTCCATTATGGCAGCTCTAACTAAGATAGCAGGGAACCCAGGAGGGTAGCAGATAGAAAGGTCAAAGGGCGGTATATCAATCAGGGTTCTCCAGAGAAACAGAACAGTAGGATATGTGTGTGTGTGAATATTTTACATATATACATATAAAATAGATATGTAAAATAGATATGTATGGGGGGATCAAGAAAACCACAGATTTTTTTTTTTTTTTTTTTTGAGTTGGAGTCTCACTCTGTCTCCCAGACTGGAGTGCAGTGGCATGCACGCTCACGGC
>CAUYQG010163938.1:0-44723 GCA_963574415.1 Tarsius wallacei
TACCACACCCGGCTAGTTTTTTATTTATTGTAGAGATGAGGTCTCACCAAGTTGCCCAGGTGGGTCTCGAACCCGCAGGCTCAGGCAATCCACTCACCTCAGCCTCCCAAGGCACGGGATTACAGGCTGAGCCACCGAGCCCGGCAGGGCCAGTTTCTTAACACAGTACCTGTGACTTATTCCTGGAGTGTTCTCTGATTGCAGAACTGTGTTTGGCCTGTATGGAGGCAGGCCACAAATTCCAGGGAGTCAATGACTCCAGGAGCAACCTTCAACTGAATAAGGGAAAAGGTCAGGCATAGAGGGTCATGTCTGAAATCCCAGCACTTTGGGAGGCCAAGGTGGGAGCATTGCTTGAGCCCAGGAGTTGTCTGAGGCTGTCCTAGGCAACGTACTTAGACCCCATCGCTATAAAAAAGTATAAAATAAGCTGGGCGTGGTGGTACCTGCCTGTAGTCCCAACTACTCAGGAGACTGAGGTAGAAGGATCACCTGAGCCCAGGAGGTCGAGGCTGAAGTGAGCCATGATGATGATGACACTGCACTCTAACCTGGGTGACAGAGTGAGACCCTGACTCAAAAAGTAAAAACATTTTTAAAAATTAAAAAAAACTGGAAGCCAGGGAAATCATCTCTAGTTTTACAGTCAGGATGATTTGCTCTTACTACTGAGTCTAAAATATTAAAATAAAGAAAATTTTCCTTTTTCTCTCATCTACACACCACCCCCCCCACCCCGAGGCAGTGAAATGAGTATAACCAATACTGCTTAAATATAAGAATGGGAGTTTTGAGGATGGCTGAGTGGAGGAAAATATGGTAAGAAAAACTCAGTCCGTAATTCACAATATTAACCCATCCAATAGAGACAAGAAAAATAAGCTGCAAAGAGTGTAAATGTCATGGTCAAGGCTCACACAGTTAATAAACAGAAGAGCTGGGACCCAGCCCCAATGATAGGCTACATATAGGCAAAAGAGGCATTCTCCAAACGTGTGTAGAAATCCAAAATGCCACACAGAATTAGGGTCCCTAAAGACCAAGGCCTTCAGTGCCTGGCGAGTTAAATTGAATTCTGTCTTACAGAGACTAACATTGGCAGGAACCCAAGAAATCCTTTGCAGCACAGGATTATTCATTGTGCAGAACTGCACTCACAGTCAGCAAGGCACTGTTCCTTTAACATGGAGGCCTCTTCCTTGTGGTGCCCGGTATTGTGTTTAATGTATATTCTGCACACAGCATAGGCACCTTGAAATTAACTAACTGGCTGAGAGATTTCACAAGCAGGTCCAGCACCGTCTCTAGCTTCAGCTTGCCTTGATTTAGCCTGCGGGGTCTGTGCCACCAAGCCAACCTGGGAGACTGAGGCATGGGAAATGAGGGCTCTGGGGTCTGAATGCATATTGCATGCTGGATTTTTCTTTGACTTGCTAATGTATTCTGATTAGAAATGAATAATGATTCTGGGCACCAAGGTTACCAATCCCTCCAATCTCTTTGACGGTTATTTTTGTTCTTCACCCCTGAAGACAGTGGGGAAAGGGTAGGTCAGAAGAAACACACATACCCCACACTCGCGAATATGCTCCAGTGTTCAGCCTTGTAGCCAACCCCTCTCCAGGTTCCAGATGTCAGTATTTACTGCAGCTCTGCCCAGCTGCTACAGAGCCCTGGGTGACTTGCAAAAAAAATCCATGACACAGAATCCATAGCCAAATAGCAATGTTAAATTTATGAGCTGGGTTTATGCTTTGGTTATTTAAAGCCACTAGAATTTTCTAATATTGGCTTCCCTGATGCGACTTTAGCAGCCCCTTGACACAACCCCTCTGTTATAGCTTTTCTTCTAGGAAGAAAAGGAAAGAAGAGTAGATAATGCTAACAGGCAGAAAGAGATCACTGGGTGACCTTGGGGAGGGACTCGAGGCCTGAGCATCTTCAAGTGCTCCAGGATCCACTGCACGGGTGATGTCACAGGGTGGGGGAGGTGTCAAGGGAGGCATCTCTTCTGTCCTGGCAGTCTTCTGTTGCATGGAGGCCTGACGGGGCTGCTCCTGCAATAACTCCTGGGCTCTGAGCCACTTCCTCTTGCAGGAGCAGGTCCAGAGCAGGTTTCACTATTTTAGGATTTCCAAGGGGATTAAGAGTGCATTGCAGCTTCTTAGGGAAAGCAGCCTCAGTAGGTCAGTGAGGGACTCACTTGCATCCAGAAATCACACGAGGACAGGCCCGTTGCTGTCAGGAGAAGACTGTTCTCATAAGGCAGTGTTCTCCCACCCGAGTCAGCTCCCAGCAGATTGCTTAATGGAGGGTGGGGGTTGGGTGAGCAAGCACTGTAAAATGAGCTTGTAAGCCCATGCTAATTACTTTTTACTTTGAAATCTATCAGAGGACAGCAGGCCCTTTCCTTAATGGTATTTATTTTAGAAATAATCAAATGTATTTGAAATCTCTCATCACATAGCAACAAAGATGTGAGGAGGCAGCCCTGAAACCTGATGGGGACCACTGTATCCCTCAGTTAGAGTCATAGACACTGAATGTGCTGCCCAGGTCCCCTCAAGAATGGAGGACTTTTTCCTGTAGCTGCACAAACCCTACCAGCAGCTCTTCCAGGGAAGCGCTTCAGCTCAAGAAGAATGCCTTGTCCAAGGCCACACCCACTTCCTGGGGCAATTGAGATGACTGGTCCACCAGAGGTATAAAGACCTGGGCCCCTCGCCCAACTTGTGACAGCTCCAGAGCTGAGATCTTTATTGGGACTGCAACACAACTCAGTTTAACTCCTCCCTCTGCTCAGTCCTGCTTACCCTGCCTTACACAGGTGATGATCCCCAAAGCCCTCCCTAGTAAACCTCCCCCAAACAATTCTCTGTCTCAAAGTCGGTTGTGTCGTTCTCTGCCCACCGCACCCCCAGTATCCATTCCACCTGCCCATCAGCTCCCCAATTTTCTTTGGGAGTTGCCTGTCTTATTTTGTGACAGTATTGGAAGGGCTGTAAACCAGGACCTCAGTCCACTAGACATGAGACAGTGGGTGGAGCCTGTCTACTCCAGGGTTTCCCCCAGGCTGGATGACCACCAGGTTGTTCTTCTGTCCTGTTCCCACATCCGTTTCTTCCATTTTCTGACTACACTGTGAGATATCTTACATCTCTGCAATAATTTCCCATTTTGCTTATGTCAGATTAAGTTTCTGTTGTTTTAACTGAATCAAGATCTGAGCACAGATGGGGAGGGAGGGAAGAAATGGGAGAACAGCAGAAAGAAGATGCCTATGGTGTGGGAAGGAGCTAGCAAGGGAAAGAAGGACTGAGGGCCTTTGGGGAAGAGCAGCATGTGCACAGATCTGGGGGGCAAGGAGAGAAAGCCGGGCACAGCTGGGAGGTGCAAGCAGAGGATGAGCAAAAAGCTGTTCTATGTTTATAGACCTGATTCCCAGGGTCTGTTTGGTGAAACACCAGAGCACAAGGCATGGGAGCAACACAGGGTTCCGTGGGTTTATCTAGAAAGTCTTTGATTTCCAGAAAGGAGACATTGTGAATCAACCAGCTCTGGTCCACATTCCTTGGAAGCTAAGACTACAGCTGATTTATCCCAGTTAGGAAGGCACAGTAATCTATGTTCCTGTTCCTTGGGGTGGAGGTGGCGGTGGGGACAAGGGCAGAGAAAGCGAAGCTGAAACCAAGAGTATGAGGTGATGGGATACGAAAGCATAGGTGAGAATAAGTGCCAGGGCAGGCACTAGAGCAGGTAGGATGGCAGTTAGGGGGCATGTGGTCTTCAGGGTTGAAATAGGCAAGAGGTCTGACATCTGGGTAATCCTTCAGGGAACAAGGACAGTAGAATCTGCAGATAGGATCATCAGGTAGCAGAGGGCACAGGGATGGGGGAAGCCCCAGCCTGTTATATCAAGAGAAAGCAAGAGGGGTTGTGGTGACCACAATCCTACTTCTTATTCTGGAAGTCCTCCCCATTTTCCGTGCCCAAATTCCAGCAGCACTCCCATTCACTGCCTGCTGTCCTCTCCTGGCATCTCATGGAAATATCACCCCTCAGCCACTTATTCCTCAGAGAGTGAATCAACCATCAGACCAGGCAGGAATCCAGTGAAAAGATGTCAGAGCTGGAAAGGACCTCAGGGATAATTTGGTTCAGCCACCACATTTTACAGATGAAGAAACTGAGAGGAGGGAAATTACTTACTCTGGGTCTTAGGCCACATTAGCAGACTTGAGTATCCTAGTCCACAGTTGCAGATGATCTCCATGGCCCATAATTACTACCAATCCTGGGAAACATGGGCTATCCCTGAGAATACACTCTTTTTGTTTAGCTACAGGTATTATAAAAACTTGTCCACAAACAGCCATGTGATTGTGGCTATTACTAATGTAGCTGTTTATCACTCGAAACACGTTGAATTCCGAAGAATCTGAGCACCTGAAGAAGAATTAAAAGACAAATAGAGAGATCTGGTTCCTTAGCTCTCAGGGCAAACCTCCAGCCATTGACATTTCTGGATTCATGATATGCAGGGAAAATGGATAGAGCAGAAGCTCCAGAAAAATGTGTTGTTGCCTGATTCCACGTGATTTAGGTAACCTAGCTGATGTCCAGAAGCACGATATCTGAAAGCCCTCTCTAGGTCTGAGTAACTACTCTTCTCTTCCATTCTTAGGCAAGGACCCAGCGTTTCTCTTTTGAAATCCAGCCACACAAGCAAGTCACTGCCTCTCAGGAAGTGCCTGGCCTGTCTTGTACATATTCATAGTCTATGGGATGCTGAAGATGAAATGAGATCCTACTCCTGACCACCCTCTTCCCTTGGAAATGTCAGTGTTGGAACTGCATCAGACCAAGTAAGGTATACCTTCCTTCTGAAATGGTGAATATAAATTGTAGTCTACAGCATTCCCCAAGTGGCAGGTGTTGACAGGAGTAAAAAGAGAGGAAATAAGAGCTCACTGTGTTTAAATGCTGAGTTGGAAGGTTTGGGCATTATCTACCAGGTTGTAAATGTCTGTAAAGGAAGCTTTGAAACTGCAAATGTACATCATTGCCCCCATAAAGAGCCTGCTGAAGTAAGGTATCTCGTCCAGGTTGAGATAAAGCAGGAATCCAGGGACTGGTCCATCAGTAGAGCATAGGCAGTGTGAGGGAGCAGAGTAAAGTTGCCCACCAAGAATGAGACCGAGGCAGGGGGTGGAGGTAAGGTACAAACAAAACCTACGAAAGCCAGAACCACCGAGAGAGCAGCTTTACATCTCCAAGATGAAAGCTGTAAAATTCAGGAGCGTGGAAAAACCAGCTTGTTCATTATCAACTTCTTCCTCCTTTTCCTGAGTACATGGCTAGACCAAATTTCTCAGTCTCCCTTGCAGATAGATGTGGTCACGCAACTGACTTCTAGCCTTTCTCTATTCCCCTATCTGCTCAAGGTCAGTGCCCAGGGTGACCTTGGATAAAGATGATAAAGATGATAAAGATGGCAGAGCTTCTCTCAGCCTGGCTCTCTGAATGACTGAGTTGAGGCTGTATCCTCATCTTCTTTGTCCCCTGTCACAATCTAGAAACACATTTTGTATTGCTACATGAGCAAGGCATATTTCTTTATTAGGTGATACAAGAGGATGAGACGAAATGAAGGAGAGCATTATTTTTCTCTAGGTCCTCTCTCCTGAGGCAGGATAGCATGGCGTCTGGTCAGCACTCAGTGGCCGTCATTGATGGGTAGCTGCTCTGCCTGAAGGGGCATCCTCTAGGTCCATGGCTCATCCAGTGTTGTTACAAAGCCCAGAGGACTAGCTGATTCTTGCTATGAGAGGGCAGGGAGACGGGCTGGAAGCGAGGGGGCTGTGGCCTGTGACTGTGCACCCAGAGCATGTACCCTCAAGAATTGTCTTCCACTGATGTGATAAACCCACAGCCAACAGTTTGCTCAGTGAGAAAAAGTTGGAAGCATTCTCCTAAGAACTGGAACAAGACAGGATGCTGACTCCCACCCCTCCTATTCAACATAGTGCTGGAAGCTCTAGCCAGAGCAATCAGGCAAGAAAAGGAAATCGGGGGTATCTAAATAGGAAAAGAGGATGTTAAGCTGCCCCTCTTTCTGAATGATATGATTTTATACCTAGAAACCCCCCAGGGAGTCTGTCAAAAGCCTCCTCACACTGATAAACGACTTTAGTAAAGTCTCAGGTGACAAAATCAATGTGCAAAAGACAGTTGCATTTCTATACACCAGCAACAAGCAGGAAAAGAACCAAATAAAAAGTACAATTCCATTCATAATAGCCACACACAAAAAATGAAATGCCTTGGCATCCACCTAACCAGGAAAGTGAAAGGCCTTTACAATGAGAACTACAAAACACCACTCAAAGAAATCAAGGATGACACAAACAAATGGGAAGACATCTCATGCTTATGGATTGGAAGAATCAATATTGTCAAGATGCCCATCTTACCCAATACAACCTACAGATTCAATGCAGTGCCTATCAAATTACCAACATTATTTTTCACAGACCTGGAAACAACAATGCAGAAATTAACATGGAAACAAAAAAGAGCACAAATAGCCAAAACAATCCTCAGCAAAAGGAACAAAGTAGGGAGAATCACACTTTCAGACTTTAAACTTTATTACAAGGCTACAGTAACCAAGATGCCATGGTATTGGTACAGGAATAGGCACATAGACCAATGGAATAGGACAGAGAAATAAAAACGCGATCTTTCAATCAACGTATCTTCAACAAAAACACTAATAACAATCACTGGTGCTGGGAAAACTGCAGAAGAATGAAACTAGACCTCTACCTATCACCACATACAAAAATCGACTGCAAATGGATTACAGACCTAAATGTAAAACCTCCAACTATAAAAGTCCTAGGAAAAAAATGTAGGAAACACCTGTATACACATAGGCATAGGCAACAGATTATTAACCACGTTCCCAAAAGTGAATGCCATAAAAACTAAGATGGACCAAGTGGGACCTCATCAAACTGAAAAGCTTTTGCACTACAAAAAAAATCATTAAGATTGTAAAGAGACAATCTACAGAATAGGAAAAGGTATTTGCAAATTATGCATCTGACAAAGGCCTAACATTCAGGATCTACAAGGAACTCAAATGAACTGAAAGGAAAATCAAAAAGTGGGCAAAAGACATAAACAGACACGTCTCAAAAGATGACATACAAGCAGCCAACAGACACATGAAAAAATGCTCAGCCTCACTAATCATCAGAGAAATGCAAATCAAAATTGCAATGAGATATCACCTAACTCTGGTAAGAATGACTATCAGTAAGTCAAAAAACAACAGGTGTTAGCATGGGTGCAGAGAAAAGATAACGCTTCTACACTGTTGGTAGAAATACTAGTTCAAATGCTATGGAAAACAGCATGGTGATTCTTAAAAGAACTAAAATTGACCTTCCATACCATCCAGCAATCCCTCTCTTGGGACTATACCCAGAAGAACATAAATCACTTTACCAAAAAGACACCTGCACATGCATGTTTATAGCTGTACAATTCACAATAGCAAAAACATGGAATCAACCCTGCTGCCCATCAAAAGTGGACTGAATAAAGAAAATGTAGACCATACACACAACAGAGTATTATGCAGCCATAAAGAAGAACAAAATCATGGACTTCGCAGCAACTTGGATGGAATTGGAGACCATCATACTAAATGAACTATCACATGAAACAAAGAACTTAATACCGTGTGGTCTCATTCATAAGTTGGCCCTGAACACTAGTCACATTAGCACAAGGGTGGGACTAGGAGTTCCTGGGCACTGCTAAGGGAGGGAGAAGGGTAGAGGCATATGACAACACAAAGGGCTTCTGATCCACTATCAGGAGGAGTGAGGGCAGGTTAGAGACCCAAATTTTTCCTGCAGGTGGCCTACTTACATAGTTAATCCTCACTTGCATCCCGCATATCTATAATAAAAATAAATTTAACAAAAAGAAATTCTGAAAAATGGTCTTCCAGTCACCAGAAAACAGAACCAAAGTTGTCCTCAGCCCTTTCAGACAGACCATTATCTTAAAAAGAAGGACTTCTGGTGTCATACCTCAGATGTTTCCCCCAGACTTGAGACAGCACATATGTCAGACTTAGGGCAGGAGTGTTTTCTTCTCAAACTGCACTATCTGAAAGTCCTGTGAGGGCTCAAAGCTTGTGGGATTTGCAATCAGACAGTATTACAGTATTATGATAAATTGTTCAAGGTCCGCTTACCAGTGACAACATGCAGTACTCGATTCTTTGCTTCTGTGATAGATCAAGTATTATAGACTCTAAGTCCATCCAAGTTGCTGCGAAGTTCATAATTTTGGCCTTAAGGAGAGAGACAAGAGAGCTTGCATGCCCTCCCTCCCTCCCGCTGTATCTTTCCTCCCTTTATCCCCATCTCCTCTCCCCCAAACTTTGAGGACCCAGTGAGAAAGCAGCCAAGTGCAAACCCAGAAAATACATTTCTGTTGTTTAAGTCACACAGTCTGTGGTACTTTGCTATGCCCTCTGAGCTGATATACTAGGATATTCTGTCAGTGGTGATGTGGGGCACAGCTTGACTTCAACTCATTCGAACTCTGGCAATATGTCCTGGGGAGATAGTTCCTCTCACCAACCAGTTTTCCAGTTCTCCAAACACCAACTGGCTGTCCAATAATTTAATTAATTCTGACACTATACCTGGGATTACTGTCAGGTGTCACAAACTGAAGGTACCCCATCCCACAAGGCCACCTCCACTTCAGATGTCAATAGCAAACCCCACCTTCCCTGCTTCTGACCTCCTCAGGTTGAGAATTTGCTAGCATGGTTCACAGAATCCAGGAAAACTCTTCCCTGTGTCTACGAGTGTATTATGAACGGTGCAGCCCAGGGCAGCCCCGTGAAGGTGGTGAAGGGCCAGTCATGGGGGTTGGAGCTTCCTTGTCCCCTGGGTCATACCCCCTGTTCCAGCCAGGAAGTTCTCCAGGTCAACAGTGTCCCTGGCGCTCAGTCTCCAGCCCTGCCCCCACTCTCTAATCACTTGGTCTTTCTAGTGACCAGTCCAATCCTGGGGCTGTCCTAGGGCCTACCCTAGGTGACCTTATCAGCAAAAATAAACTTGATGAGATCCAGGGGTTGGCTACACATATTGGAAGACACCCTTACCTCCAGGCAGGTCTGAAGGTGGAGAGCTCTCTGCCAGGGGCCAGGCATGAAGCCCAAGTATACTTCTGACCATCCACACAGCCCATACTGTTGTGTGGTCACCTCCTCACTCACCCATCAGATGTGAAGGAGGAAGGGAGGCAGGAAGGACCATTTACATTTGTGGAGCACGTCAGGATGCTTTCTGACTGCAGGTAACAGAGAAACAAAACCATGGAAAAGACAGTATATTGAGAAGACACACTGCTCCTTCCCATCACAGATGCCTTCATCTGGAGATGGGACAAGTGCTTGCCTGGAGAGGGACTGAGTGGCTGTGTCAGCTTTACTGCAGATGAACCTTGGCCCTCAAATACTTAACACAACTTTGGCAGTGATATTTTGATTGGTGAGAAACAAATTAGAAGATGGGACCATTTCACATACTCTTCAAATGACCCAGAGTTTCAAACAGATGTTTCAGGAAAATACATACCTGGTACTCTTCCATTAGGCAATTACTTTGTTGTAACTGTCACAGGCTCTTTCTTACAGTAATTATGAAGAATTATGGCCCATCTGGCAACTCAGATGTATATTGTTTAGTTCAATTTGAGGGAAATTCAGTGGTAATTACAGGCATAGCTTTTCTGTTAAGTCTTGAAAAGAGAAACTATCAAAATTGAGAAAACCTTGGTGAAAAGGCACAGGGCAGACCATGTTCTCCAGGAAGCATACACAGGAGGGTCTTGTAGGGACTTAAAGTGAACACTTCTCTCTCTCTCTCACACACACACACACACCAGCTCACACAGCATAAACCCAATCCCCCAACTCCCAAACAATTTAAAACAAAAAGGACAAGTTGAATGTATAATGCATACTAATAAGAATCTAATATATCATAACATAACTTGAATACTGCAGTTTAAAATGCAAACCATTTCAACATGATTGCACATATTTTTGCTGGCTTCTTATAACATTTCAATAATGTTTTGGTATCCTTAGAATCTCTTTGTACATTAAAACATGAGATTATAGATTATATGTCTATAAAGCAATAGTCTTAATATTGAATTTTTCAGTAGAATCATTCAATTGGGAAAAAAATTCTCGTTTGAATTTATAACAGCCCACTCAAGCAAACAAACCCTTGAGTTGAAACTGAAGACAGAGATAAGCAAAAATACTTGCCTAAGACTATGAGGCTTGATTCTTTTAAAGTCAGATACAGAAATTACTGGTCTGTTTAGGGACATTAAGACTTTCAATGATTAAATAAAAGTTTCATTCATAGTTACAGAATTAAGAGAAATCCATGCGGATTACCAGTATGCATGGTTAGAAAAAAATCTCACCAGTATGCTTATCTGTGTTTTATCCTGGGACCTGGTAAAGACGTTGCGTTTTTTCCTCTGCAAACTCCCAAGCTTGTAAGTCACTGGAAGCTGAACATTTAGCACAAGCAGTTTCAGTTTCCCTGCTGCTGGCAGGCCAGCCAAGAGCATTCTAGGCAGACAGAAAGGGTTTATTTCTGGAAAATACAAATACATTCCTATACTTGTAACTATTTTTCACCCACATTTTTTGAAATTAACATCTAATGAACGTGGGTCACACTGGCTTATGTTTATCAACCCGCTCTGCCTTTTATTCTAGACCAGGATGAAACGTTCATGTTCTCTTCTGCCATCTTCGAATGTGGTCTTCCGTTTACAGCAGTGGACATCTGTGCATCTGCAGTTGGAGCGGTTTTTGTGCTTTGGAAAGAGGACATTCAATAAATAGTTTTGCTGAGCAGCAGCCAGCAGGTCTCAGAGTCGGGTGCATTTTTAAATACAAAGCATTTCCTGTTTGTATCATTTAGGACATCTTCATATTGTAGGTAGGTGGTAAAAAAAACAGGTTGGGCTTCAGGGAAAAAAACATTAGGTTTTGCAATAAATCAGGGTCATTGTGGCAACATGACTCAGTTCTGATTAGGAGTAACGGCCCTTCCTCCTGGCCTGGCCCTGCTGCCTTCAAGGGGGAGCGCCGTGTGACAACACTGCCCCCTGCTGGGAGACGCTGCTCGGTCCCTTCAAAGGAACAGCAAGAAAAACATGGGAGAGACTTCCAAAGAAGAGGGCAATGTGCCGTGTGACACTGGCATTTTAAAAGCCTGTTCTGATGAACTGGCAGGTCTATAAGTGCAAAGGTCCAGAACAATCGTGGGCACAGGCTTCGTCCCTCCGCTTTGTGCTCTGAGGTGACGTTGTGGCCCTGTTCCCCAAGTCCAGTAGGATACTTCCCCCGCCTGGCGCACTCTGGGATGGTGGCTCTTCCCTGGGTTTTGTGAATGTGTTTTTGTTTTAATTAGTGTTGGCATCAAGGAATTTTGCATCTTTGAAAAAAGCACACAGGGTATCTTTGAGGCTGGATAAAGAATGGTGCTTTTGTCTGTCTTCAGCGTGGCTTTGGCATTTTCATAATAGGAACGAATCTTGTGGCAAAGTGTATCAACTCACCCGTCGTAGTTTGGAGCTCCTCCCATCTCAGTCTGACTCTAAACCGCTTTGTGTCCTTTTGCATTGAGCAAAAACTATACATTTCTGCAAACAAGCCACTAGTGTGACTTCGGCCGCCTTTCTGGTAGAAAGTCGATTTCTCCTCCTTTTCCCTTTTTATAGGTATTGCACTAACAAAATGACTTTGATGACATTTCTTTTGACAGTGCATATTTTCTGACATTAAAAACAAATCAAAGCCACTTATCATCTGAATCATTGCTGGAGTCAGCGTCATCCGCTGTGTGAAGTCTCCCAGTGGAGGCTGGGGGCTGGGGCTGCAACCTGGAGCTCTTTCAATTAGTTCCAGCCTCTCGCGAATGGGCTCAGCCCGACTTGCTTGGGCAGGGGGAGCGGAAACAGGCCATTTATAACAAGGAGGCCGCTTAAAAGCCAGGGGTTCATTGGAGGAAGATTTATATCCCCCACTTATATAAACATTGCAAATGCGCACTGCACGTAGGAGGGAACCTTTCTCGAAATCTCTCGAAGAGCTTTTTCACTGCGAGTGAAATGGACAGTGTGCGCTGTTGTTTGAAGGCTCGCCAGCACTTCGACAATCATCTTTTTTGACCGCTTTGCCTGATTAAAATGTAGCATTGTGAAGACTAACCAGACCACCTACTTCTAATTTATCTTCATGATGAGACAATGCTGACATCAAAAGTGGAGCCAAACACTCTGTGTCAAAGGAGAAAATAGTCATTTCAGGCTTTTCACAAAGACAATACAGTTATATCTAAAGTCTTGGGGTGATGGCGTCTGGACACCAGTTGATATCACCTCCTGGTTTAAAATGATTTTTGTATGTAAACACCAGCCTAGATATCATGTTGCCTTAGGATTATAACAGAACACAGATGAGGCTTGACATATTTGATCCAATAAGATGAGAAAGGCTTGAAGGAAAGATTACCATTGAGGTTAGAGTATTTATTTATTTGATATTTCACATGCAGGGATTGTAAGTCTGTGAGCTAAGTTTGTCTTCCTCTCCTTTGGTTTTATCTCACTTTTAATATCTTGAAAATTACTGTCAAAAATGTACTTTTCTTTGCCCCAAATATATCTAACAGGGCACTAAAACCAAATCCCCTTTTTTCTTCAGGATTATGAACAGGAGCTACAATTTGAGGGGGTTCAGTCACAATCCAGGTGACACTGTACCCACTTCTTTTAGGATTTCTTCAGCTTGTCTCGAAGAAGCATATTTGTATTTAGCATTCTTGGCTGGTTGCATGTGTGAGCTTTTTTAAGATGCATCTTAACATCGGGGCTGACTGTCGGAAGTGACAGGGGCATTTGAGGACACCAGCCAGGCCCTGTCGGAGGACAGGGTCACTTCTCAGGGAGGCCCAGCCTGAGGACCCCCCTGGGCTATTGGCCTCCCAGGCCTATTTGCTGTGAGGAGGCCAGAGCAGGTTTCTGGAAGGAATGTTATCCACGTGACTTCACCAAGGGGCAGAAGCAGCAGGTATGACTAAGTCCAGCCTAAAAGATGGGTGATGTCCAGACTTTCTGACCAGCAACTTATGACCCTAGTAATAATAATCTCAATGAGTCTTACTGGTTAGCTTCTTGTTATGCACCTCATGCTATGCTCAGTGCTTTACAGGTATCATTGGGATACGGAGTCCGCGAGCTTGGTGCTACCCTGGTGGGGGCAGCACCAGCCACGTAAAGGGAGCCCCTGCATTCCCCTTGCGAAGCCACCACAGGATGTGAGTCGCAAGGTCTGTTTTTAAAGCCACTGTGGTTTCCACATTACATCTGAAGCCTGTAATCCTGTTAATGTCCAGTTGAGACCCATTGATAATGTCTGTACCTACAGCCATGCCTCTCAGATGATGGTACTGAGCAGGGAATAAGCTCTTGTGTGTTGTGTACTGGGCTGGAGGTGGAAGTGAACTCTTGGGGCAAGGAAGCCCTGTGTAGAGGATGGAAGGAATGATGGCAAGAGCTCTTGGGGCAAGGAGGCTGGCACTTTGTGTAAAGGAGTGAGGGAATAATGGCATGAACTCCTGGGTCACGAGGCTGGCACTTTGTGTAGAGGAACGAGGGAGTGATGGGCTGAGCTCTCCGGTCAAGGAGACTGGCACTCTGTGCAGAGGAGTGAGATGAAAGATGGTTCCTACTACTTTGCAGCTAGTCTGTGATCTGTCCCCCCAGACAATCAAGTTAGCCTGAATCAATATTATTTTCTAATGATAGAATTACTATGGAAGATGTCATTTCAAAGATGAATTACCCTGAAGGTGAAGGCACTAGAGTTCTTAGTCATTTACCACAATGGATTTGACCCAGTTTATCTGTAACATGAAGAGAGTAAAGTTTGCTGGTAGAATGGGTTTCATAGTGAATAGCTATCTTCAAAGTGGGGTGCCAGTGCACCACCAGCACAGAGTTATGTCATCTTGGGTTCTGACGAGGTCATCATAGACAATGGTGAGTTTCTTCTTTACCTTACCTAACTGGAATAAGCGTTGACTCCAAGAAAGAAAATCTCAAAGGTATGAGGGAAGCTAGTGGTTGTGGTGAGAGGAAGAGGCAGAGGAGGAGGTAGAAGAAGCCCTGTCCTTGTTGGTGCATTCACCTGTGAGATGAGAGGGGTGGACTGCAGCTGACGGAAGAAGCAGTAAAATATTAATAATATTTAACATTAAGAAGGTCATCCATCCACACAGAATCCAAAGTTGTTATATACATGTGTGCTGTCTCTGTGTGTTGCGTATGTAAGTGAGATAATTCTAGTCTGTCATCGTAGAAAGCAGGAGAAGATGTCAGGAAAGTGACCTATAAAAGAAGTGGTGTAGTTATAACATGTTATTTGATAACTTATTGCCGATCGCCAAAGAAACCCAAACCAGAAATCAACCAAAGTGCTGTCCTCTGAGAAGCAGAAGTGGCTTGTGGTGGCAGAGGCAGGGCTGTGACTTTTCCTGATGAGTCCTTCTTTACTGTGTGGATCAGGTCTGTGAACTGTGTTCATTTTTATTTTGATGAGAATAAAAATGTTTAAAAACAGCAGTGATAGGAACAAAAGAATACTTAAGGCTCCTCATTTTCTAAAAAGACAGGGAAAACATCCCTCATGTACCCCACTGTGTTTCCCTTTTCCTTATCAGAGGTCTGAACAATCAGGTTGAATTTGGTACATAAGTAACTGCTCTTGGCTTTGTTTAGTCACGAAAGTTCCCTTTCTTGGTAGGTGAAGGTTTCCAGAGAAGACATTTTTCATAATCTGGTTAATTAGCCCAGGTTCCTTGATGACTGAATAAACCTGACCAGTGACCTGTGGACCACGTTGATTAATTTCCAATCCCACAAGACTGAGGGCCATAGATGTAAGTGATAGATGTAGTGGCTGGATGCCTCCAGGACTTCTCAGGTTCTCTTTGTTTTTTTTTTTTACTGTTACCAGAACATGCTCGCATTCCTTGGGTCTGCTTCTCTGTAACAGATCCTCAGCAGCCTTGACTGTCTGGAGTCTGTAGGCCCAGTGAAATCTCAGTTCTCTGTGGGGAATTGGTTACCTGGCTTATCACAGACATTGTGTCAGCGTTTCTCTCCATTGCCTTGGTAGACCCTTTCAGGTCATTTCTTACACTGCCACTTCTAGCTGGACTTGGGGTCATGGATCTTGTCCCTGAAAGCCTCATTTGGCTGATCTTATTTGACCTTAAACTTATCTCTAGTTCTTAGGAAATTTAGTCATTTTCCAGTCTGGCAATCTGACAAGTTAGATGTTATCTATGCTTACAAATGTTTTAAATGGGGAGGTTGTCTTTAATGTATATATTTTTGCATTTCCTAAGTATGTAATAGGCTTGATGATTTCTTGTGTGTCATTACCCATGAATAAGTATCTAAACTTTCTCTGCGCACTGCCCTTAAGGAGTTGTATGAGATGATGTTGTTTTGTGTTTTAGAGTGTGTTTTCCCACCCAGAGATGTGTACTTGCTGTGCTGACACCTCTTGTAGGAACTCTTACATTGTCTTCTATGACAGCAAATCCATGAGGAGGGCGAGGGGAGTAGAGGCCAGCTAAAGGCAGTGAGGACCACTGGCCTACATGGAACAGGCTCCCAGACTCCTCTCAGCTACAGGCAGGCATGCACGGCATGAGGCAATAGGGAGTGGTGGGGACTGTGATCACCTGAAGCCGCAATCCAGTGTTCAGGGGCACCTGTGCTCAGCAGCTCAGCCTCAGAGTTGCCTGAAGTTGCAGATTTTCAAGAGAAGTTAGAAGTTTGGATTTTCAGTGGAAAATTTTCTGATTTCCAAACCCTTCGCTTGCTAAACAGAACACTTGGCAAAAGCCCCTGACATGAGCATGGCTGCTCCCTCTGCTAGGTGCATGGGTAGCCAGGGCCCACCTCTGTTCATCCAGGAATCTGCTGGAAAGGGGGCAGAGAATCAGTGCCCCCGGAACAAGCATGTGATGGCAGCTGACATGGGGTGTTTGCATCTGGGAAACCCCTTTTGTTTTCTTTTCCTTTCTTTTTCTTTTTTTTTAATTTTAAAGATACAGAGTATAATTCAGGATTAGGTATACAAGTGGTCATCATACAGGTAAAGTTTGGGCCTCCATTTTGTCCCCACTTTGCCTGGTTTAAGATCAGGTACCCTTATGGATGTTATATGTACCCCCCCCCCCCAGCAGTATCCCGCTACTGCCACTCCCTTTCTTAAAGTATTATGGTAAATGTTCAGAGTCCACTTATGAGTGAGAACATGTGGTACTCAGTTCTTTGTTTCTGTGACAGAGCACTGAGTATGATAGACTCTAAACCCATCCAAGTTGTTGCAAAGTTCATATGTTGGTTCTTCTTTATGACTGTGTAATATTCCATTGTGTATATGTACCACATCTTTTTTATCCAGTCTAGTTCCGATGGGAAGCATGGTTGGTTCCATGTTTTTGCTATTGTGAACAGTGCTGCAATAAACATGCATGTGCAGGTATCTTTTCTGTAGAATGACTTGTGTAGGAAACCCCTTTCTAACTGGTGTCTTCTGAGTTTCTGATAGAAAAACCTTCTTGGAGTCACCAAGTGTGTCCCAGCTGTTTTCTATAATGGTGCCCTATTCAACTTCTGTAAGAAATTTTATTCTTAATATTGCTCTGGATCTGAAACAGGGTACATGTAAACATCATTTGGTTATCACTATAGCTTTTCTCTGGTAACATACTTTAATTCTTATATAATTTTGTATCTTAATTTCTGTACTATCAGGGAACATTTTATAGAAACCCTAGTTGTAAATATATTTATGACAATTCTCTGGTCTAACATCTGAAGGAGTCCACAGACTAGCCTTCTGTAGTTTCTTGGGTTGGAAGGTAGTCCCGTTTACTGTAACTTGCATCAGAGCCCTTAACAGCCTTATTGTTGTTCTCCTGTTCCATATTCCTTCTTCTATTTAGTCATTCTCTGTTCTCTCCCTGGCACTGGGGATTCAGCAGAGAACAAAGATAGTCAGAAATTTCTGCCTTCGTGGAGCATATCTTTCAGCGTGGGGAGATAGGAGAAGAGAAAAAAATAGAGAAGTGAACCACGGCGTGGACAGTGACGAGTGCTGGGACATAGGGCAAGTCCATGGTCGAGAAGTTTGCCGTTATAAACAGTGAGCCCCTTGGGCCTCTGTAGGCGGAACTCCCAGCCTCCCTGACACACCTGGGACAGACAGCAGATAGGCCGTTTAATTTACCTAGTCCCTCTGCCTTTTTTATTTTTTATTTTTTGGCATCTTGTGTTCAAGATTTGTTTTACTCACTGAAATTAAGAACCTTCAACCGGACCATCTCTCTGCTTTAAGAAGGAACTAGTTGGTGGGCTGCTGTCAACGCTGGGTTCTGTGGCTCCCACTCTTCACATTAGGGTCTGTGTCTGTTGTGAGAATGAATGAAGGTGCAGTCCACTGACGCAGTGATGTGCCTGCTCCTTCCTGGCCATGGGGGGGCACGGGGCTGCATGTATCGGTGTTTAGACTGGGTCATTATGAAGGCGGGTCTTCCTTACACACAATATGAACAGCCACCAAACACGCATGCGCACTCATGCACATGCACACACACACACACACACATGCACACAAGCACACACTTTTTGAAGCATGAGGACATGTTCGTCTTCCCTATTTCTCAAGTTGAACTGTTTTTCCCTTAGCTGTGACTAGACATTTGGCTTTCAGCTAAAAGGCCCCTATAAGCTTGCAGAGAGCAGCAAGTTACAGCATGGATAAACACGCTGGAAGTGTTTCTAGAATGATGGCCATGCGGATCAGTCAATCTTCCATAGTTAATGTTTGTTTTGTTTTTTCCTCTGGCTGCTGAGTAAGCATGAGATTAGGGGTTTAGCTTTATTCAGAACTGCTTCGTTCTCTTTTTTCCTAATGCCATGTAACCACTGGGCATGTGATGTCCCCTTGAGTGGTTTTAGTATTTGTCAGACTTTTCCACTGACCTGCTTGAACTGCATGTGTGGGCCCCAGGGTCCGTGGGCTGGAGCCAGTGGCGGATGGCTTTCCTAATGAGTTCAGTGCAGCCACCGTCACAGGCATCTTCTAGTTTCAGGGAACCTCAGTGACACACAAGAGTATCTCTTAATGTCACTCTTTCCTTTTGGAAAGGAGTTTTCCAAAGTCACTTGTCATTTCATTATCTAGAGATAATCAATGTCAGCATTTTGGTATATTTCCTTTCAGTTTTTTTCTTTGTGTGTGTGTACACAGACACCCATTTCTAAATACATTTTGCTCCTTTAAAGAAAATGAGACCATGTGATAAGGCTGTTCTGTCATTTGCTTTTTTCACTAATGCTATTAAAGATCTTCCATGAGATCACATCGTTTATCATTATAAACATATATATAATTCATATATATTACATATAATTTATAAATTATATATTTATATACATATAATTTTATATATTATAGAGTTATATATAATATAATTTTATATGTTATATATTTACATGTAATATAATTTTCTATATTATATAATAAATTACATATTATATAATTATATAAAATATACATAATAATATATGTAAGGGCAAGGTGTTATAATTCACTAACAATTCTGGTGTTAGGCCACGAGGTTATGTCCAGGTTTTCACTCATATGCACAAAGCATTATTAATATGCCTAGTGCTAGCTTTGTGCATATTGATAATTATTTCTTTGGCATAAATGCCTAGATTTCCTAAGTTGAAAGGTATGTATTTTTCCTTTCTTAAATTTCTATGGCTATATATAATAGTTGTACATATCTGAACAGTACATATACTTTAAGACTTTTGATGGTTGTTGGCAAAATATTATTAGTAACATGCCAATTTAAGATATTATTAGTAAGCATGCCACTGCTTCATAGCGTTGCCAATATTCCTGATTTAATAAGCAAAAAATTTTTAACCAACACCTTCTAATTACTTAAAGTGAATTTTTTCATTATTGATTATTTCATTTGTATATATTAATATTTTCTGAAATACTAAATTCTGCTTCCTATATTTTGTTTACTTTTTAAATTCCTTAACTTATTTTTATTTTTTTGTAGAGACAGAGTCTCTCTACATTGCCCAGGCTGGTTTTGAACTCCTGAGCTCAAGCTGTCCTCCCATCTCAGCCTCCCAAAGTGCTGGGATGTCAGGCATGAGCCACCTGCTCCTACTGTTTTCTGTTGGGGTTTTCATTTTCTTGCTACTTTGTAGAAGCTGTTCATGTATTTAGGATTCAACCTTTTTTTCTCCTGTTTACCATTTTATATCTATTGATTGATTGACTGCTATTTTTTAGAGCATACATGTTATTTTTTTACAGTCAAATCCATCAATCTTTGCTTTGTTTTTACACATTTGTGGAAGTGTTGTACTATGAACTTTCCTTCATCTGCCCATGCTCGTGTGAGCCAGGTGTTGGGATCATCCCCATTTACAGGTGAAGAAACTGACCCCACAGATGGCAAACAGGGGGTCAAGGCCTGTAGCCCTGCTCAGAGCCGGCTCTCCTAACATCTGTCTGACTCCTCTCTTGCTGAATTTTGCTTTTGGTATCATGTTTAGGCCTCCCCTTAAGATTATGTAAACATTCACCTGCATTTTCTTACAGTGTAATTATGGTTTAATATTTACATATTTATCCTGTAATCTCTGGGATCCTTTTTGTTCTCTTGTCTGCAGACACAGAGAATAATTGCTTGTTGCTTTTTATTTGTGGATGTTTTTGAAGCTGTGGTTAAATTCGTTTCTTACTTTTCTCCCATACTAATGCTAGCATAAGTTCAACAAACCCTTTCTGGGCATATGCTTTGTGCAAGAATCTCTGCTAGGCACTGTGGGGAAACAGAACAGGCAGGACAGTGGCAGCCTCCCCAGAAACCGGAGATGTGATGGCCAGAGAGGCACGCACAGAGAATGCGAGGATGACTATGGCTAGTCCTAGAAAGAGACACATGGCATGGTGGGCAGGGAGGAGGACACAGTGGAGGGGTGCAAGAAGGAGGCCTGGTGAGGGGTAAGAGTCAAGCTGGACCGTGGAGGAAGGGGGAGCTTGAGCCCAAGCAGGGGTCATCCCAACAGCCTACTACAGTGTTGCTGTGCTAATCAAGGGTTGGTGCAGGCGGGTGTGGGGACACTTATGGTGCGGTCCAGAGCTCAGCCAGAGTTCAGTGTTGTCTCCAAGATCAGGCTTGAATGAAATCTTGCAGAGCGCCTGCTCATAGGTAGCATTTACATGTCAGAGTAACCCTCTCAATTATTTGTGCCAATAGCTGCTGATCTGTACGTTTCATGGGCTTCTGCCTTGACTCACGAAGGTGTCCATGTTGCATCTGAAAGAAGGCAAGCTAATTCTAGTCCAGAGTCTGTGGTATCAGAGCAAGAGTAAACTTAATGAACTTGGAGCCAGTTTAATTCACTCGCATGTGTTATCCTTTTATTTTGAAAGTTGTTCGGTGGTTACAAATTAACCTACAAAGAGGTTTAAAAGCCTCTGACAGCCTTAGTTATAGATTGCAATCATAGTTAAGTTTAAATGTCTTCAAAACAGTGATGTATCCCTGTATGTGTGGGCTTTCCATTATTCCTAGTAACTGTAACAGTAGCTTGAGATAGTGCATTAGATACTACTCATTTAATTTAGATGTGAGTAGGGTTTTTAAGACCCTGGCTGTTGCCTCTGCCCTGGGCTGACTCGGGTGCTGATAGGAGCCTCCTGGTTGGGGGCAGGACCCTGCCAGGGAGAGCAGTCAGGCTGGCAGGGCGCCTGGAGCTGCATCGAGTTCGGAGGACAGCATTGTGCAGCAGTTGAACCCTAGCAGGCCTGACCCTGACAGGCAGGTGAGGTGGCCAAGCCCTCTCCAGTGAGCCTTGAGGCCGGGGCCAGCCCCAGGGCTTGGAAGAACATGCTCATGTGGAAGGGCCCTGCCAATCTGAACATGTGGGGTGCACTGGAGGGGTGAGGCGGGAGTCCGACTGCCTCCCTCGTTCTCCGCCTCTTTCTACCCACATCCGCCAGGACTGTCCCTTCCATCCTTACTGGAACTGCCTTCCTCATACAGTCTGGGTTAGGAGGAACTCCCGGACTCCAGCTTGTCCCTGGGGTGTCTGTGGGAACACGAGGGGGCATGCCTTCCTCTGGATGCTGGCTGCTTCTGCTGGGAGAGTGACATGGCAGCACCCAAACCCCAGATGGCTGCGATTTGAATTGTGCCCCTCAGGTGGAGAGTGAGAACTCATATGGTGCATCCTGGAAGTAAGCGTTGGGAAAGAGGGGAAGGGAAGTTAGAAAGGATGCTTCTTTATTTCAGTAGCTTTGAGAGGCACACTTATTTTGGGGTTACATGATTGCATTGTATAGTTGCAAGGAACTGGGCTTTACATGGACCCCTCTATCTGTGCACGTTGGACCCCATGGGTGACTTTTCGTCCTCCATCCCCCCTCTTCTGAGTCTCTAGTGTCCATGGTATCATCTGTCTGTCTTTGCAGACGCATAGTTTAGCTCTCACTTATACACAAGAATGTGCAGTGTTTGGTTTTCTGTTCCTGAGTGAGTTCACTTAGGGTGATCTCCAGTTCCATCCAAGTTGCTGCCAAAGACATGATTTCATTCATAAAGGCCGTTTTGAAGAGTGCTATCTTTGTGGGCTTTACCCCACATACCGTCGTCTAGCTCATGCTCCCATAGAGACTCAGTTGACATGGGAGCTCACGGTTCTTGACGGTGTAGGGCTGTCCTGGGAACCGCAGGGTGCCAGTGTCCCAAGCCCATGATTCACTTCCCACAGTAAATTCCTGTAGTTCTCCCAATTATCATATCAACCCCACTTCCAGATGTCCCCTAGCAGGGCAGTGTCATTCACACTGAGGACCTCACCTGGCTTCCCAGAACTAATCCTTCGTTCCTGAAGATGCCATGTGGCAAGGCTCGACCTTCATGTTTTCCATGTCACCCCCTCTGTAAAGATTTCCAGTCTTCTCTCTGGATAGAATTGATCCTCCCCACCATGTTTCTTTGTAGTCCTTGTTAGGGAAAACCCACACGCATGATGGTTGCTTTCCAGGCCTGTCTCTCTGTCAGCCCTTGCCCCATTCACCTTAGAACTCATTGAGGTTGGGGATAATGTCATCTTCCTCCTGTCCATAGAGCCTAGCACCGTCTTGGGATCTTCCTGGGAAACTGTTCTTCTCTTCAAGGTCAGCTAAAATGTTTACATCTCAAAAACCTATTTTAATTTGTGAAAGCACTTTGCAGAATGGAGTGCTTCTTGAAATGACACAAGTAAAGTACAATGACTATAATTTAAGGCATTTGGACGTTACTTCTCTACTGGATATGAAATGTCCGTTTCCTGCTCACCAGCTCTAGACCACGATAGAGATTTTTACATGAAAAAGAATTTTCCAGGATGCCAGGCTGGTGCAAAATATAATTCTAGGTCAAAATGGCCATAGCTAATTAAGGGAGTAAGATATGGCGGCTTATGACATGGCTGCTATGTAGGTTGCTATCTTAAATGTGGTATCACAAAGGATGATCACTTCAAGAGAATCCCACTGCTGTCGTTGTTTCCCTTTGGAGAGTGTGTTCTGCTGCGGCAGCCCCTGTGGCCAGAAGGGAGTGAGAAATATTTCTCTCTTACTAATCTGTAACGTGAGAGTCAGTCAATGTTAGTATGTTGGTAAGGTCCACCAGCTCCGGGGGTGGGGGGGGCACTTTTATTTCATTTGGTTTGTTCTAAATGCTTTTCCCCCCTAGCAAAAAAAGATGAGTCACAGCCACAAAGAGAATGCTTGCTCACCAGGAGGTTAATCTTTCACAGCCACTACAGAGGTTGTTTCACTGGTGGCTAGGGTGCATTGCTGCAATTGAAATGTTCCCAAGTTCCCACAGGACTCACAGTGCCAGACGAGGGCAGTTCTTGTGCCTAGCACCATTGTCACTTGGCATGACACAAACCACTGACCAGGTGAGGAGCTGTTGGGTCAGCTCCCTGCTGCCAGTGGCAGCCTGAGCAGTAGCTCACCAGCCACCTGGAGAGGCCCCGGACACTCAGGGCGGGGGCAATTCTGTTCATTAGGGTATTTCCTAGGTGGCTGTAAGAAATGGACCCCACAAACAGCAGACACAGTCAAGATGGCAATGGCTTTCCTTCTTGTGTAGCTCTGGACCACCTCCATCAGTGGTCTAGAGCTGTGGTCACAGCCTTTCTGTGCGGGCTCCTGTGACTATTCTACCGTCCGTACTGTTTCCATGTGTGACCCCAAGTAGCTACTTTAGCTCCGGCAAGCACGTCCTTACCCGGAGATCACAAATAGGGACAGAGAGGGAACAGTAGGTGCAGTGTGTTCCCTTTAAGATCGTGACCCAGAAACTGTACATACTGCAACACCTCTCACTGTCCCATTGGCCAGACCTTAGTCACACGACCACATCTAGCTGCAAGGCCAGTGGAAAATGTAGTCTTTTTTCCTGGGTGGCCTTGTGCCAAGCTAAAGGGATGCTTATGTTACTAAAAGAAGTAAGGAAAATGGAATATCTGGGCACAAGAAACAACCTCTAAGAAAACAACCCTTACTATTAGTTACGGTGCCGAATGTCTGAGATATAAGTTCCATATTTCAATGGGCTGTTTCTTCGGAGCTGGTGACTTTCCCTAGTTAGTTTTATAGTCTCTTGAGGGTGTTTGTTACATTAGGTAATGCTGGTGGAACTGTGTGTCCACCCTTGCTTGGATGAACTGTTTTGTGTGTCACCATTGTGTAGCTTTGAAGCCAAGGACAGGCCGCCCACTATACTACTTGGGCCATGCTCAGATGTGGAAGTGGGAGCTGGTCTGATGCTGTGCTGAATGGTGTTGTACCTGTCGAGGGGCTTCCTTCTTCCTAATGGTCAAAATATGAAGAAAACGAAAGACTTCACAAGGGCTCCAAATCTCAGGCATGTTCTTGTTATAATCCTGTGATAGGGGTAAGAGTAAATCTTAGTTTTCATTTCTTAAGATTAAAAATCTTTTTTTTCTCAATTTCCTTTGAATTAAAAAAAATATATATCCATCCCCTCTTCCCCTCTGAGCTCACTCTGGCTATCCCTCTGCCGGGTCTCGCAGTCATCCCTCCTCCAGGAAGCCTTCTTTACCAGCTGCCCTCCTCCAGACTGGGTGCCCACACATGTATCATGGCAGCACCAGTAGTGCTGTGTGCTGTCTTTAGGCTAACTCTACTCTGTGACTGTCTATCTCTGTGTCTCCATCCTCCACAGACTCTGAGCTGATACAGGGTCAACCATGTTTTCTCACTAGTGTATCCCCCATGCGATCCCGGTGCCTGAACACCATGTGTTAAACAACCAGTGTCAGAACCAATGAATGAAAACAGGTAAAGGAGGGAGGAACAGTTCTCAGAAGGGAACAAGAAATAGGCATGAAAGAATCCAGTTGGTTTCATTAAGTCCACGTATCCAAGAGCCATTCCTGTCTGACCCACCTCCCAGAGCAGTCAGGACGGGGTTGAGAAGGCCTTGCCCCTTACCCACCAGTCAGGTCCTGTGGTAGAGATGGAGTCTCTTGGGAAGGCTATGCCCCACAGATGCCAGTGCTCAACATGGTCATCACCCTTCCTCTCCATTCAGGGCCCTTCCCCAAGCAGAGGCGACCTAGGGTGTGGCGGGAGTGAGAGCCACTCTGCGTCAGCTCGGTGGCCTGCTGGTCAAAGCCACAGTCCCATTTCCTCCCAACTCACTCCCAGCTGGCTTGGAGAGGTTTAAGGAGAGTCTCAGTGTGTCTCAACTGTGTATTATGTTCTACCAGTTCACCAAAATAAATTTCCTTTGGGTTTATCTGTATTACTAATTTAAAACTCTATCTGCTATTTTTAGACTTGGCAAAATATATTCTCCATGTGCGTTAAGTTGTAGACTTTTGAAATAAAGTATTTTTAGGTAGACAAGTTTCTAGTTTGACTATGTTATTTCATTTAAATCTAAATATTCAATGACACATTTTTACCATGGTGCATTCCTTTATTATCTTCAGCATCGAGTGCTCCTTCTTGGTTGAATGAACCTTTCTCCGTTGAATGTAAAATACTGGAAAATGTCATTTGGGGAGACAGACAAGCGATTGAGAGTGGGCAGCTACATGGCAGATAGAGGGCTGTGAAGGCCGAATGGGAGCAAGACACCCTGTGGCTCGACACTCAGCCTGGCTCCGCAGCCTTCATAAATAAAATGAAAGTCAGAGGCTGGGAGGTAGCACCATTCCCCGCTGGCTATGGGACTGTAAGCTGGGACCAGGGCATGGGGAGTCCTCCCGCGCTGTGTTCCCACCTTACAGATGAGAGAGTTTCTGTGATACACTGACCCTGGCAGTCGTCTTGTCTGCCAGTGTGCTTCCCTAGCCTGGGAACCATCATGGGCCTAGCCATGCGGCCTGGTAGAGGATCACAGAAGCAAATAAAGAGACCAGAGGGTTCTAAATCAGTCACTGGTCATTCTTACTTTAAATCTTTTCTGAAAAAAAGACAAGATATAAATAAACAAGCTAATAACATAGAAATCTGATTCACAGCAATTTTTAAATTAACTCAGGAGTTAGTTTCAGTCTGTAATGAATGCTAAGGGGCACTTGTTACAGGAAGTACATAGTTAGCATGTCAATTCATTGAATTACTTACAGATTAAAATAATGTTTTAGTCTCACTCCATGTCCAAATACAATTAAATTTAGTAGGATTTGGGGGGGTTGTATCCGAATAATTTGGAAAACATTATAATTTTGTCTCAAGTGAATTTGAACATCCAATTTCCTAGTCCCTAAAAAACAGGAAATTCAAAAATTCAAACCAAGCTAAAATATATCAAGTTACATGGCCTTGTTTTAAGGAATAAAATTTATTTCTGTACTAATATTTGCTTTTTCACTTAAGTGGATACGTTATTAATGCTAAAGGCGACCTGAAGTGTTCCTATCTGTTCAGCGGGCTTCTAGTTTCTATATTTCTATTCGGCCTTCCATGGAACTCTGCGGGGATGGCTGAGATATGCAGCCATTGTTGGGGAGGAGAGTTTTGTCTGTAGTCAGCAGAATATGAAACCCCAGAGTAAACTGAAACTGGAGGTAAGTGAGGCCTTCTGCACTAAGTGTGGCGCATGGCCTGGCACGGACATACAGAACCGTCGTTCGACTACACTGCATGGGCTGAGGTATTTGCATGCTGATGCGAATCCGTACTCGAAACAAAAGCATCCTGTGCTCACTGCGCTAGTAAACGGCGTTCCTTTGGACTGAATACGGGTGGGGGCGGGGGGGGGGGAGTGGGACTTCTGTTTCTCATTAGCGATGTTTTTCACTTTTGTGGATTTACTGAGGCATCCTCCCCCTCCCCAGATCTCATTAATGTAAGTCTCTACCCAGTGCCTAATTTAATTATGCAACTGAGGTAGAGATGGGACACAGAGTTGATTTATTTAACTGACATTCTCTGAGCACTTGGAGCCATGCTTGGCGCTGTATAGGAGCTATATGCACAGAAGTGACTGATACCTTGGTGATACTGTTTCTTCTGCTGTATTCAGCTTCTGTTGCTGTGGTTGATCCATCTGCAGTCACTGAGATGTCAGTTCCTTGCATGTGATCCGTTTTTCTTTGGCTACTTTTCAGATATGTGTGTGTGTGTGTGTGTGAGTGTGTGTGTTTATTTTTTACAGTTTCATTATAATGTTATAATATCAGATTCTGGATCTCCTTACTTTTGCCCTGCTCGGTATTCATTATATTTTCCTGTCTCTGTGATTTTGCTTTTCTTCCATTTTCTTCAATTCTCATATATCATCTCTTTTTTCTTTTCTTTTTTTTTTTGAGTCATTGTCTCACTCTGTCACCCAGGTTGGAGGGCAGAGTCACGCTCACAGCCTCCACAGTCTTGATCTGCTAGGCTCAGGCAGGCAATCCTTCCACCTCAGTCTTCCAGGTGGTGGGAACTATGGGTTGCGCCACCATGCCTGCCTTATTTTATGATTTATTGTAGAGATGAGGTCTTGCCATGTTGCTCAGGCTGGTCTCAAACCCCTGGGCTCACACAATCCTCTTAGGTTCCACCTCCCAAAGTGCTGGAATGACAGGCATGAGCCATCATGCCTGCCTTGTCATCCCATTTAGTATTATGTCTCCACTTTTTTTTTCCTGGAACTCCAGTTAAACATGTTTTAGACCTTCTTCAATATTCTTTTCATGTATCTTTTGTGTTTTCTTTCTTTGCCACAGGTTTGTTACTATCTTCATCTTTAGTCTCAATTTTAGTATTTATCCCTTTAGTATGTGAAGTCAGTATTTGAGTTTTAAATTTAGAATGTTATATTTTTCACTTTAAAAAACTGTAAAATTCTTTTTTCTTTAAGCTTCAGGTTATTTTTGATAGTCTTTTATTCTTACCTTAATTATTTTCTTTCATCCTCTATTTTTTTTAACATTTCATGTATGGTTAGTTCATATTCTTGAATTGATAAATTCTATTGTTGAAGTCACTGGGACCTAAATCTCCTGTATCATTTGTCTGTTTGGTATGGCTGGGATGAGTCAAAGTGTAGAGGTATTGTATGCTATCAGAGTTAAGTAGTTATTAGCTTAAAGTAGGCTGCTATAGCTATAAGATGCTATAAGCCTCATGGTAACCACAAAGCAAAATCTATAGTAGGTGCTCAAAACATAATTAAAAGGATCCAAGCGTACCACTACAGAGAACTACAAACTACAAAGGAAGACAGCAGCAGAGGAAGACAGAAACCAAGGGTCTACAAAACAACCAAAATACAACTTACAAATGATAGTAGTAACTCCTTACCTATCAATGATTACTTTGAATGTAAACTGATTAAGTTTTATAATAAAAGACATATGTAGCTACATGGATTAAAAAACAAGAACCAACTGTATGCTGCCTATAAGAGACTCACCTCACTTTGGACACACATAGACTGAAAGTGAAGGAACAGACAAATATATTCTATGCAATTAAAAATTAAAAGAGAGCGAGGTGGCTATACAGACAGTCTCTTACTTATGATGGTGTGACTTATGATTATTTGACATTAAGATGGTGCAAAAGTGATGCACATTCAGTACACTTCTTGACTTATGATGGTGCTACACCCTGATAAACCTGTTGTGAGTTGAAGTCATCTTAAGTAAAAAATGTACTTTTGATTTATGACATTTTCAACTTATGATGGAGCTATCGGGACATAACCCCATTGTTACGCTACACAAAGTAGACTTTAAGTCAGAAACTGTAAAGAGACAATTCTATAATGGTAAAGTGGCCAATTCATCAAAAGATCCCAACAATTTTAAATCTATATGTAGCCAACATTGAAGCACCTAAGTATATAAAGCAAATATTGAAGTATATGAAGGAAGAGACAGACTACAACACAATAATACTAGGAGACCTCAATACCTGACTTTCAACAAGGAACAGAGAAAGTAAATAAGGAAACATTGGACTTGAAGTACACTTTCAACCAGATGGAACTAACGCATATATTCTGACCATTCCATACAATGGTAACATTGGAACATTTTTTGGAATAGATCATATGTTTGGCCACAAAACAGTTCTAATAAACGTAGAGGATTGAAATAATAATAACTATCTTTTTTTGAATAATGGTATGAAACTAGAAATTAGGGCCAAGCATGGTGACTCATGCCTATAATCCCAGCACTTTGGGAGGCCAAGGCGGGAGGACTGCTTGAGGCCAGGAGTTTGACACCAGCCTGGACAACATAGTGAGGCCATCTGTACAAAAAAAAATTAAAAAATTAGCTGGACACGGTGGCGCACCAGCTACTTGGGAAGCTCAAGTGGAAGGATTGCCTACACTCAGGAGGCTGAGGCCACAGGAAGCCATGATTGTGCCACTACACTCCAAACTGCACAACAAAGTGATACCCCAATTCAAAAAACAAAAGAAAACAAAAGAAAACAAAAAAACCAACCAACAAACAAACAAAAAAACCCTAATAACCAGGGACAGGAAACATCTTAGATATTTAAAGATGTATGAAAATGAAATAGCATGCTCCTGACCAATCAGTAAGTCAAAGAAGAAATCAAAAGGGAAATTTAAAAATATCTTGAGACAAATGAAAATGGACAAACAGCATATCAAAACTTTAGCAAAATCAGTTCTAAGAGGGAGATTTATAGCAGTAAAGACTTTTATCAAAAGAAGAAGAAAGATTTCAAATAAACAGCCTAATGTTACATCTCAAGGAACTAGAAAAGGACAAAGTAAGCTAAAAGTTAGCAGAAGGAAGGAATAATTAACAAAGATCAGAGCAGAAATAAATGGAATAGAAACTAGAAAAACAGTAGAAAAAAATCAATAAAACTAAGTGTAGACTTTTTGAAAAGTAATCAAAATTGACAAACCCTTTGCTAGACTAAGAAAGCAAGAAAGAAGACTTAAACAAGAAATCAGAAATAAAAGAGGAGACATCACGATTGATACCACAGAAATAATACAAAGAATCACAAAAAGATTACATGAACAGTGACACAGCAACAAACTGGATAACCTAGAAGAAATGGATAAATTCCTAGACATATACAGCCTACGAAGACCATATCATGAAGAAATAGCAAATCCAAAGGCTGGCAACAGGCAGGGAGATTGGATCAGTGATACAGCATCTCTTGGCTTCCTCAGCTCTTCAGGTGTCATCACTGAATTCCACCAAGCATTTAAAGAAGAACTGGCACCAATCTTTCTCAAACTTTTTGGGAAAAATAGAGAAAGGAATACTTCCTAACTCATTTTACAAGGCCACCATTACCTTGGTACCAAAGCAAGGTAAGGAAATTACAAGAAAGGAAAACAACAAGCCAATATCTCTGATGAACAGACACAAATGTCCTCAACAAAATACAGTAGTAACATCTGAATTAACAGCATATTAAAAGGATAATCACCATGACAAGTTGGATTTATTCCTGGGATGCAAGAATGGTTCAGCAAATGCAAATAAAAATGTGATGTATCATATTAACAGAATGAAAGGCAGACAGCATATGGTCATCTCACTAGATGCAGCAAAAGCATTTGACAAAATACAAAATGCAACATATTTTTTATGATTAAAATCTCAACTAATTAGGTATGGAAGAAAGGTACCTGAACACATAAAGGCACGCCTACAACTAACATTATACTCAACTGTGAAAAGTTGAAAGCTTTTCTTCTAAGATCAGGAATAAGACAAGATTGACTATTTTTACCACTTCTATTTAATATAGTATTGGAAGTACTTCTGAGAGCAATTAGACAAGAGAAAGAAATAAAAGGCATTCAAATAGGAAAGAAAGAAGTGAAATTGTCACTGTTTGCTGATGACGTGATCTTATATGTAGAAAACTCTAAAGACTACACTAAAAAAAAAACTGTTAGAACTAAAACATGAATTCAGTAAAGTTGCAGGTTATAAAATCAACACATAAAAATCAGTAGCATCTGTATACATTAACAACAAATGACCAAAAAAAGAAATCAAGATGACAACCCCATTTATAATAGCTACCAAAAACAAAAAACAAAAAACTTAGGAATAAATTTAACCAAGGAAGTGAAAGGTCTGGACACTGAAAACTGTAAAACATTGATGAAAGGAATTGAAGAAGGCACAAATAAGTAAATAATATTTTATGCTTCTGTATTGGAAGGATTAATACTGTTGAAATGTCCATACTACCCAAGGTGATCTATAGATTCAATACAATCCCAATCAAAATTCTAATGATACTTTTCACAGACATTTTTTTTTTAAATTCTAAAATGTATATGGGACCACACACACATACACATACACACACATAGTCAAGGCAATCTTGAACAAGAAAGAACAAACCTGAAGGCATCACACTACTTGTTTTTAAACTCTATTGTATAAACAACATGTTAGTGGTCTAACATAGACATGTTGACCAATGGAACAGAATATAGACTCTAGAAATGAACCTATGCATTTTCAGTCAACTGATTTTTGACCTTTTTGGTGCCAAAACCACACAATGGAGAAAAAATAGTCTCTTCAATAAAAAGTGTTTGAGAAAACTGTATAGCCACATGCAGGAGAATGGAATTGGACACTTACCTCACACCATATATAAAAATCAACTCAAAATGAGTTCAAGTGTAAACGTTAGGCCTTAAATTGTAAAACTACTAGAAGAAAACATGGGAAAGACTATATTACACTGGTCTGGGCAATGAGTTTTTTATTTGACTCCGAAACCTCGAGCATCAAAAGCAAAAATAGACAAATGGGATTATGTCAAACTAAAAAAACTTCTGCGTAGTAAAGGAACAATTACCAGAGTGATGAAACAACCTATGGAGTGGGAGAGAATGTTTGCAAGCCATGCATCTGATACATCCATAATATCCAACATATATAATGAACTCAACTCAGTGGTACAAAAACAAGTACCCCAACTAAAACGTGGACACAGGACCTGAATAGACATTTCTCAAAGAAGACATAAAAACAGCCAACAGAGAAACTGCTCAACATCACTAGTCATTAGAGAAATGCAAATTAAACCTACAATGAGGTATTACCTCACACCTGTTAGGATGACTATGATCAGAAATACAAAAGGTAACGCATTGGCAAGGATGTAGAGAAAAGGGAATCCTCGGACACTGTGGGTAGAGATGTCAACTAGCACTACAATATGGAAAACTATATAGAGGTTCCTCAAAAAGCTTTGCATTGCCATATTACCCAGCAGTACCTTTTTGGGTATATCCAAAGGAAATGAAGTCACTGTGTTGAAGAGAGCCCTGTGCTCTTGTGGTCACTGCAGCATTTGTCACTGTAGCCAAGTTATGGAATCCACCTACATGTGCATCAGCAGATGGATGGATAAAGAAAATGTAGGCTGCAGACAGAATGGAATACTACTTAGTCTTTCAAGAAAAAGAAAATTCTGTCATTTGCAACAACATGTGTAAGCCTGGTGAAATACATTATGCCAAGTGAAATAAGTCAAGCACAGAAAGACAAGTGGAATCTGAAACAACTGAACTCATAAAAGCCCAGAGTAGAATGGTGGTTATCAGAGGCTGAGGGCTGGAGAGAACAGGGAGACATTGCTGAAAGGGTACAAAGTTTCAGTCAGACAGAAGAGTGTCCTATTTATTTTGTTTTTATCTTGAGTTTCTTTGACTATTTTATATATAGTTTATATTCTTTAATTAATAATTCCACTGCTGAAGTCACTGGGATCTGAGCGGGCTGTGTGGTGTGACTCATGCATGCCTTGCATCTTGAGTGTTTTCTAGTTTTGGGGTGTGAGCTCATATCTAGTGGAAGAATGTTCAATAATTCTGCAGCCTCAGGGAGTGATGCTTTCCTTCAGAGAGGATTTGGCTTGACTACTTCTTTGACGTTGAGGGATCACTGTGGATGCTACCAGGCTGCCCCTACGTCAGCACCCTGCAGGGTCCTGAATTCATATACGGGTTGCAGGTTCAGCTCACCCGCCTTGATGGAAGCGCAAGTCCAGATTTCTGGATTCCTGCACAGAAACCAGTCTTTTCCCCAAGACAAGACCAGCTTTTTGTTGATTTGTTATCCAAAGTCTGGTTTCAGCTCTCTGGTTGTTTTTGTTTTTGTTATTTGGCCTGTGCAGATTTTCCTTATTTTCTTGCTAGCAAGCAATGAATTAAACAGTATGCTTTATACATCATTATATTGTGTATGGTTGTATATTTTATTGTAGCAGGAAGATCTGTCATAACATCTAACGTAGAAATACTCCAAGACCCTGGAGTTCATCTTTAATAATTCATTTTGCACTTACCCCCATGTATTTATTTATTTATTTATTTAATCAGGAAATAAAATATACAGCATCATTAATCCTGAGAATTCTGAATAATGAAGTGATTGCATGGGGGAACTTCTGCAAGTTACGGAGATTAGTCCTTGATGAGGAAAGCACTGTTCCATTCTCCCCTCGATTTTGGTGACAGTAAATCACGGTGAAATGTTAGCATCTGGCATTGTCTTTTATTCTAGGAAAACAATATTTTTGGATGACTTTAAACAAAATTTAAACCCAGCTCAAGTGTTGTGATGAACTTTTGAGACTCTAGGTAGGGGCTGTCTCATTCAGCAGTACCTGAGGATGCCTGGCACTGGAAGTTTTGGCACATGGCTATCTAGATGGGTCTTTGACTGTTGCCAGTGCTCCTGCCTAATATCTGGCATTCTCCTTCATTAGATAACTCCCCTACATCTTCTTCAAGTTCTGCTGGGTCCTTACCATAAGACTGCAACTTCATATAGATGAGACGTGTGCCTTGGCCTGTGTGCCTCATGAGAAGGTCGTGTTCGGAAATCATCTAGTGCAGTGGGTGAAGTCCTGGAGTGCAAGAGGACAGGATTATGGGTGTGCACAAGAAAGTGCGTCTGTATATGTGATGCTGAGGATCTCACCCATCTGGAAGGACATCACAGAGGCAGGGACATAAGAATTGAGCATTATAGAATAAGTAGGAATTACCAGGTAGGGAAAAGGGGAGATGTGAGACCATTAGTAGATGGAGCAGGTTGGAAAGGTTTTGCAGAGGAGATGACTGGTGGAGTAACACACCCATCTTCCTGTGACTTCATTTTTAATGAAATCACAGCTGCTGTGTCCCTCCTGCTCACATATCCATGCCCCTTTCCCAGGGCCATCTGATGTTTTTCTTGTCACGCGGACCTCGATGCTGAGGCCCCAATGTGTGAAGGTTCTTTCTTTGTGGGCACTTGGCCTCTGCAGCATCCTTTGGTCCTCAGAATGCGAACTCAGCCCTGCTGTTGCCTGTAGCCTGGTCGTGAGTGCTGGCAGCCTCGGTGTGTGACTTCACCTGTCACCCTCTGCAGCAGAAGCAGGGAAGACACTTCACTTTACTGTGGGTGCCCATCGTCCTTCTCATTTTTATTAACTTTGCCCTTTCTCAGCTAGAGACTTGGTTTGTGTTGGTGTCACTTTTCTCTCTGTAATGTTAGGATTTCTCTCTCCTTTGTGTCCTTCAACTTTCCTGTTCTCTGTGTACCTTCCCGCATGGCAGGACTATTTCAGAAGCACAAGAAAGGGCACACCTGGCATTGCCGTTGCAGTTAAGGATTTCTACTCAACAAGCTGCCAGTTTGTCTGTGTCACAGATTGCTTTTCCTTTTGCCACTAAAGCCAAAAAGAAGACTAGTGTATTGACAAGGATTGAACCTCTGAGGCCTCCTCCTGTCTTTTCTTTACATAAAAACGTGTTTGATATGTTCATGTTCACAGTGGCATTATTCACAGTAGCCAAAAGGTAGGAGCAGCCTGCATGTTCATTGACAAATGAGTGAGCAGACAGTTGTGGTCTATACACACGATGGAGTCTGATGCCGCCTTAAACAGGAGTGAAATTCTGACACATGAGTCTTAGAAACATGCTAGGTGAAATGAGCCAGACACAAAAGGACAAATATTGTGTTAGCACTTCTATGAGGAATATGGAGTGGTCAAGTTCACAGAGACAGAGCAGACATGCAGCAATGATGAGGATGCTAGATTTGATATCATGTATGTCTTGCCATGATGAGTTAACAAATGTATCCAAGGAAAGATGACTTGGAGAATGTCATATCTCGCCAGGGGTCATTATTTAGAGACTTCATTTATTCAGGCATCCATTCATTCAACAAATGCTGCATTCCTGCCATGTCCCAGGTGTGTTTAGATGCAGGCTAGAGCAGGGAACAAACAACCATCAGTCCTGGCCTCTGAGCACACCAGTGAGCCGAGCCAGATGACAAACCAGTGAATAAGGAAACATATAGGAAGTAAGATGGTGAGACCATGAGCAGGACTGAGTGAATGAAGGCCAGTGGGAGGGAGGAAGGCAGGGAGGCTTGCAGAGAGGCAGGGCAGGGGTGGAGCATACAGAATCCTTGTGCAGGGCTGCATGGTACACATGGAGAGCATGGTTTCATCGTGCTCTGGGCTCTCTGAGATTACAGCTCCCTCAGCCTTGAGCAGTAATGAGATCCTTGTAAATCACACTAGTGAGTATTTGGCATCAATGACATAAGCAGAGACTTCCCCTTTCCTTGAGGGTTTTCTGTTCTGAAATTTATGCAGACATCTCCTTGCAAACAGACACGCACACACATGCATATGCATGCCAGCACTCAGCACAGGACCCTTCCAGCCCAGCTCCCCCTTGTGTCTTTTCTGAGTGCCTCTGTCCTGTTTTCCTGGGAAACAGTCTGGGCACCATGGACATGAGGGTGCCCAATGAAGGGAAAGGTGGGCTCTGGGAGCAGCAGGTGTGAGGGAAGCAGGAGGGTGAAGCCAGGCAGGGAAGAGGCAGTGTAGGCTGTGTGCCTGGGTGACCCCCTCCCCACACCCGGATGCCCGCCACACGCTGCCTCTGCAGAGATGCTGGGTTGCAGCCTGGTTGCCACCTGGACTTGTGCCGAGAGGTTAACCTGTTATCTCTTTATGGGAGCCTTGTCTTCCACTGGCCTTGGTGTTTATCACGAGGAAGAGCTGATCTGGGTCTTCTGGGTGGCCTCGATAGGAGCCAGCACCTCCATGGGACCCTCCCCCCCACACTGGGTTGGACCTGGCTGGAGCTCTGCAGCTTGCAGAGTCTCCTCATGGGCATGTGGAATCATGCCAAGGTGTCCTCAGGAAAGTCTGAAAAAACTGGCTGTGGGGGTGATGCAGGGACTCCCCTGAGCAAGTGGTTGATGCTGGGGGGGCAGTGGGCAGGTGACCCTAGCAGCACGTCAGCACAGCTGGTTCGTCTCTCTAGATAGGAGAGGAGGAGACTGGCACAGTAATAACCATGGTTGTGAAGTAGGTAAGCCATGTCCTAGCATGCACAGAGTGCCACGGAGGCCTGGCAAGTGCTGCAGTGTCATCGTCCTCCTGATGGAGAACTTGAGACCTGGATGTGGCAATGCCTCACTGCAGTGGTGTGCTGAGACCAGCCACAGCCTTTATGTAGCCCCTTTAGCAGATGAGGAGCTCACCTTCTGAATCTGGACTGGTACGTTTTAAAGAGAGGAAAAGAACCCTTCAGTTCATCTCTGTGAAATGTGAAATGTGATTTGATCCAGAAAGGCTTCCTCTGCCAAATTACTTCCAAACTGCCGTCAGCTAGAAATTGAGCCACGAGGGAGTCATTTCACTTCCTCCTCAGGTCTGCCTCTCCTCTCTGTTTTTAGATGTAGTCATCTCTTGGGAAAGCTCAGCCGTCCAGTCCTTTACTCCTGGAGGAGGAGGGGTTCACCTGCTGGTGCTGGGAAGAAGCCAGAGAGTCCTGGATGAGGGAGGGCTACAGTCAGACAAAGGAGAGGCCATGGAGGCAAACCTGCTGCCTCCATGATTTTGCCTTTGGGCCCCCATTCCAGTGCTCGGGCCTTTTCTGGAATTTGTCCAGACTTTCCCTATGGAGCAGAGAATGCTCCAGAATTGTTTTTGATAGGCTGGCCTGGCCTGCAGAGCTTCTGCCTGGGATGCTTCTGGAGGGGCCCTAGGAGCCAGCGAGTTTGTGTAGCAGGGCATGGATGTGAGGAGCGGTGTTGTGGTACTGTGCGATTTCCATGTGTTGACATGATCCCTGGAGCTGCTGTCCTGGAGGCTACAGACAGTTTTGGGGCTGACCTTTCTTACTGGCCCTTCCCCTCCCCAGATGCCCACTGGTCTTTGCTTGCTCTGTGGTCCTGGAAGTTGTTCCAGGCCGGGCGTGGGAGTGCAGCGTCACATTCTCCATCCCACCAGCTAAACTTCACTTTGTTCTCTTCTCCTGTGTCCCCTAAGTTGCCAAAATGTGGCTGCTCTGCTGAAGTCAGAGAAATGATGCCATTTCTGTTGCCTGCTCAGAGCTGCAATTGTTGCTTAGCTAGATTAAAATGAAAGCAAGCAAGGAAGAATGACAAAATTCGAAGCAGTCTTCTAGACACCGTGCATGTGCCGTGGGCTATTTTTGTTTTAAGGGCAGAATTGACCAAAAGCTCAGGCAAAGAGGGCCACGTTGGGTCTTCCTGACGGGCAGAGCATGCATGTTTCCACAGCGGCTTCAGAAAGCCCAGCACTGACCTGCTTTTACTATTTGTGTTGGCTCCCTTGATGGTAGACAAACAGGCCTCATTTGGGGCCAATAGAACCAGCAGGAAATTTAGGTCATGCATAGTTGCCTTTTAAAAACTCTGGGTTTTGGAGGCTGCGCCATCACTGTAATTGATTGATGGTGACATGACAACAAGAGCTCCTAAGTCAGCAAAGGTGTCTGGAGGTGCAGTTGGATGCTCGGTCCCCAGCTCCCTGTGCCCGCCCTGTTCTGCTCCCTGAGGATGTCGCCTGTCCCTCGTTTCATGCAGCTTACAGCCCAGCTGGTCTGTTTACAGAAAACAGCTCTTAAACACAGCAGTCCTGTTTGAAGTACAGCATCACATCATTTCCCAAAAGACAGAAAAACATTACAAAAAAGTTTACATCCCCAAGCATGTGTGTCTCAGCTGCACAGTGTCGCACGTTATTTCTGTCCCTCTCTAAGTTGAGGCCTTCGCCATCCCCCGGCCAGAGGTGCGTGGAGCCGGATGAGGCCTGGAAGCTTTGCAGGCTCTCCTGCTTTTGCTCTGGATAAAGGCGCATCTGTCATAAGAACTCAAAGCAGGCAGCTCTACCCTTCCCAGGACATGGAGATATGGCCTGATTTAAAGGCATTTTAAGAACTTTTCATTGAAGTAAAATACAATATAGAAAAGTATAGCTCAGGAAATTTTTACTAACTGGAGCCAGCTGTGTAAGCAGCACCCAGATCAGCCTGTAAGGCTCCCAGCGGCCCTGGAGGCCCCCTCTTCCAGCTGCCCTGGAAGTGCCATCCCCCCACAGTGGCCCTGGAAGCCCTCCCGCATCAGCAGCCCTAGAAGACCTGCCCCTAGTGGCCCTGGAAACCCCACCCCCTCAGCGACCCTGGAAGCCCTCTCTGCTGCCTCCCAGTTCTCCCTACTACAAGGGCAGGGACTCCTGGAGACACCGACTCCTGGAATTACAGCATGGGCTTTTCTCCGGCTTCTTTCATTCCTTGTTGCACTCTAGTGTCTCCCATCTCACTGTTTTCTGAAGTTGAGGGTCATTACTCGCAGTGCTGTGCAGTATTCCACTGCACGAATAGACCACGTTTTTTCCGATGGCATCTTTAATGGGGAGAAAGTTTGTGGAATCCCCTCTCGCTCCCATGAGGATGTCACTGTCCTCACCACCATGATACAGCAGGCAGCCTGGCCCTCAGGGGACGTCCTAGGGGAGCTTGGGCTAACCTCTGTCCTCACTCTGCTCTTCTCGCTGCTGAGCATCCTTTCTGCCAGTCACTCAGCCTCTCTTCTGCTCACTCCAGAATTCTCCCATGACTTCTGGTCTCCTGTCCTGGGCTGAGACTTCCCTCTCTCTGGAATACTTACACCTTTATTCCACACCAGTTCATCCTGTCAATGTCTTTGAAACCCCCTGCTCCTTCTGAGCCCCCATCTCATGTCCTTGGGATGGTTCCAGGCTCACCCTTATCCTCATACCCCTCATGCTCCCTCTGAACTCCCCCGTCTCTGGTCCTGGGGTGGTTCCAGGTTACCCCTGCCCTTCCACCCCATCCTCAGCCCATCAGCTATGCTGGCTTCACTTCTCTGTCCCTGCAGTTCAGCCAGTCCATATTGCTGGCCGTGTTCCTCCCTCCAGGGCTGTCCTTCCCACTTGGCCTACTGAGCTCATGCCCTCTCCCCGAAGGACCCTTGCCCCCTGCAATCGATTGTCTTCACCAGAGCCTGAAGGAAAGTCTTAAAACACGAAAGAACACTTGAATTCCCAGCCCAGACCTCCATGACTTCCGTTTTGGAAGAAAAGTGAACCTTCTCACAGCAGGGCCACTGCATGGCCCTACAGGATCTGGCCCCATCTCCGCCTCACTGTGTCACACACCTTCCACTCCCTGTTTATGGGCGAGCCTTTCCAGACCATCTCCATACCTTGACCCAGGCCTGCTCCCCCCTCCTTTCATTTGAGTCTGTGTGCAGTCTGGCCCCCCTCCCTGAGTCTGCCACTCCTGGGGACCATCGCTGCCCCGTTACTGGTCTCAGGATCAGATTCTCTGTGTGCCTCTCTCTTCCGGGCACCCCCTACATTTTTACATGGCAGCAGGTGCACACATGAAACTGCTGTTTGTACAGGACATGCTGGGTTGACAGATCTGGCGGCCACCAGCCCAGGGGCACTGGTTGTCCTGGACCCCAACCAGCGGTCATAGGGGTGTTGGCAGGGTGTGGGATGCTATGGCATGTTGAGATCCTGGATGGGAAAGTCTGCCTTGATGTTTGTGGCTGGAACCACACATGCTCCTCTGGAGGTTTTGACCTTGACTGAGGTTCTGGACCAGTCATATACCTCACTAAGGAGCTCAAGTCCGTGGATGACCTCTGATGTGCTGACTGTTTCCCCTGCTCTTGTGTGATTCAGGATTCAATGAGATCATCTTCAGGTCAGTCTCTTTTTTTCTGATGTCAACTGTTGCATTGCAGAGATGAGTATGTTTCATACTCACCTGTGTTCAAGGTCTGAGCTAGGTCCTGGCATGAGGATCAAAAGGGGTTCTTGCCCTCAAGGGTTGTTCAGTCTCAGGAGGGAGCCAGACATGAAGAAATCATTAAATTTAGGGTGATAGGATCCTTGGTCAGGTGACACAATGGCTTCCCTGGGATCACAAAGTGGGCACCTGTAACCCGTCTGGGAAAGGCCAGCGGAGATGATGCTTGAGGTAGATCTTGAGACAGGTGAGGAGGGAAACATTCTAGGTGGGTGGTAAGCATGCACAAACACACAGGCACAGGCACACAGCTCAGCAAAATGGAATGTGATCTGTGAGGAAGGGGTCATGATTTTGAGGTCCAACAGGGAATTCAAATCAAGAAGGTAAAAGGCTTCACTGGAGGACTTTAATGATCATGAAATGATTTTCAGTGGGTTGGCTTTTTATTTTAGAAGGAGATAAACGCTGGCTAGAGATCATGGCAGTTGCAACTTGGAAGGAATGAGAAGAGGAGATGGAGACTTGAAGTCGTCAGGCCGTGGCTGATTTGCTGCAGCAGGGGTGAGGAGAATTCCCACGGGGTCCACACGCTGACCTGGTCACCTGGAAGGATGATGGACCCACACAGCAGTGTAGGATACAGAGAACGTAGAGCAATCTGGGATGCAGAGTTGAGTTGAGGTCTTGGATGTGCTGAATGAGGGTGTAGGTGACAGCTGGGGAGGCACGTCCAAGAGGCACTGACAGGTTGGCAGCAAGGGAGAGAAACTTGCCTACAAAATGCCATGTGTGTGTTATGTTGGTGTGAGTGCTGTCTCAAAGAGCCTGAGCAGTGATTCACGCAGGAGCATGGGTTCACTTTCGCCCTGCAACCTAGAAACTGTGGGATGGCCCAGCCCACATGCCACTCAGAATATGGCCCATGTGGTTGATGGCAGCAAGCACATATCCTACCTGGAGGTCTTGACCCGGGTGGAGGTTCTGGGCCAGTCATGTGCCTGCTAGGGGACCGGTAGCTAGAAGACCAGTGGTGTTGACATCAGCCTGGAATCCTGTTGGGAGTGCAGAATTCCCAGTACCACCACCCCCAACCTAATGAGCCTACAGGAGCCCAGATCGTCTACAGCACACAGGATCTGGAGATGCTCTGACCAGGAAGCCAGTCCATCTGCTGACTTGCTTCCAGCCTCCTGCCATGGCACGGCTGAAGCTGGCTCTTGCCCACATTATCTGCACTTCAACTGTGGAGAGGGGGACAGAGTGGGAAGTAACGAGCTTGCCTTTCAGGATGGGACATCCTTAAGTTGGTAAAGATTGATATTTACCGTGTTAGCAATTAGAACTGAGAACATTTTTAAATGTTTTTATTCTTTAAAAAAGAATAAGCCCATTGCATGATCATGTAAATAGCATATTTTATGAAAATTAGCTGTATTTCCAAAACAAAAAGAAGGAGAATGGCATTGGTTTATATTTTTGAGCATCTCTTTAATGTTTTGCTAAATGAAAAACAGTTGGGTTCCTGTAGTAGCTTTCTCGTTCCATGCACACCACCATATGTTGTCTTGGTTGAAGTGTATGAACACGACCTAGCCTCATATAGACACAAGTTGGAAAAGGGAGGAGTGCTAGATGGGTTTTTTTAGATGTTTGTGGATATATTCCCTTTTGATATCATATCTAAACTCTATAAATAGTGATTTCTGGAGGACGATTTGTGATGTGGTATTAGCAAGCATGTCAATGAGGTTTCTGTCCTCTTACAATAAAATCCACTGGTCTGTCTTGTATTTGGGATGGATCTCTTGCCTAGGCCTGATTTTCTTACACCATGCATTGATTGCTTGGAAAACATTGCTTCACTGAATTTTACAGATCTTCCTGATGTTGACACATTTATTGTGCAGTTCAAAAAACCCACCCCTTAATGTTACCACCAACCTCATCAGAGGAGTCTTTAAGAATAGATAACCTGGCAGTGGCAGATACAAATTTTCAAAAATCCAGTTTTTGCTTTGAAGTCAGAATTTTGTCTTTGACAGTAAATATGTCAGTTATTTTCTTTGAAGGAACAGGCTCACTTTATCCTTTTTGAGCAAATGTTTGCCAAATACCCAAGTCTTAATCACTGGAACTTCTCAGTCATTCTTTCAAGTAGTTTCCCTATTGCAGAGAGACGCAATTAGTTCAGTCCTGACTCAAGCAGCCGTACCCGCACTTTTTCTGGAGACGGTCGTTGTGTTTGAGTACACAGAAGGGCTTTATGCCGAGTTCCATTTGGCGCACAATATTCCAGAGTCCATAAGATGAATACTTTGTTCTGCTTTATCAAGGGCTCTTAAGTGAAAACGTAGACCCTTTTAAGCAAGTCCTACTGTGAGTTCGCAGTCCAGTGTGGAGAATACGACTGCCTGCAAAGTTTGCAGCCACCACTTTTGTGTCATGGCGAGTTTACTCAACACACTTTTGTACCATTTGTGCAAGTGTCAACCTAGCAAAACAGGCAAAGAATGTCTCAGGATTATTATAAAAAGAATTCTGACCTCATGGGCCTCTTGAAAGGGCCTCCACTATCTCAGGGGCTGCGGGTCACACTTGGAAAACCACTGTCCTGGATGTTATTCGAGACCTGATGAATGCCAGCTTGAGACCTGGTTTTGCAATGACTAGCTCAAGGCAGACTTAAGTTGTGGTTTCACGTGTGGTGTGGCTCTGCCTCCCTCTGTCATATCTCTGACAGCCTCCCTGGATCCTTAGCCATGTGGGTAGGATGGGAGCCCCTGGGGTACCTGTTCACACTTTCTTTTTGTTTAATCATTCAGGAAGTATTAACCGAGCCTTCAGTCTCAGTCAGCTTTGTGCTGCAGTCATAACACCCAAGACCAGGTAATTCATAATGACAGAAATTTATTGACTCACAGTTATGGAGGCTGGGAAGTTCATTATTAAGGTGTGGCTTGTGACTTGTGGCTTGTGGCCAGGCCTTCTTCCTGGTCATTCCATAGGGAAGGTCAAGGGCCAGAGCAAGCAAGAGAGGGCGGAGCTTGCTCTTTTATAAAGTGCCAGTCCCACCCTTGGGGTCAGGGCCCTTATGCTGTCCTCACCTCTTAAAGGTCCCACCTTGTTACTGTCACAGCGGCAATGAAGTTCCAGCATGAACACTGGAGGGTACAGACAGCTGAGCCAGGCCAGGCCCTCTCCTAAGCTGTGTGCCCTCATGTGGGGCTTCTTGTGCCCTGCCTCACACCAGCCACCTGTCCTGATTTCCCATTGCTGCTGCAGCAATTGCCACAGACCCAGTGGCCTAACACAACAGGGTCACTGCTTTGCATCTCGGAGGCCTCCTGGATCAATGTCAGGATGTCGTCAGGGCTGGTCTCCTTTCTGGAACCTCTAGAAGAGTGTCTGTCTGTTACTTTGCCCTCTCCAGCCTCCGCCAGCCTCCTGTGTCCCCTGGCTTGGTGCCTCCTTCTTCCATCTTCAAAGCCAGCCATGCTGTGTCTCTCTGACCACAGTCGAAAAAGATCCTCTACTTTTAAGGTTGTGTGTGATTAGACTGGGTTCCATATAATGCGGTATCATCTCCGCTTCTCGAGTTCTGTCACCTGAATCATGTCTGCAAAGTCCCTTTTGCCACAAGGGGTAGCACAGTCACAGATTCCAGGTACGGCACGTGGACTTCTCTGGGGCCACTGTGCCTGCCAAGCATGCCTGTAAAGTATATGTTAAATACTATCACAGGATGGAGGAAGGGTCCTGGCCCATGGCTCAGTCCCCAGAGCTTTGCTCCCCCCTGATGTCAGAGGCCAGCTGTCTGGACTCCGTTAAGGTCCACCTCTTCCAGAGTGCGGGCTTCTCTGCTGTGCTTCCAGGGGAATGTACACCTCCACTGAGGACCTACTTGCTGCACCGCCTTGACAGTCCACCCTGCCACTTCCCTGTAAGTGTCTTGAAGCTCCTGCCCTGCTTTCTTGCCTGCCTGCAGTGTGGCACAGTGTCCAGCACACAGTATGCACCCAAGAAACGTTTGTTGATTCATGAATGCATCACTGACTTATCTTCATGCACACCCAGTGACTTTGTTGCATTTTGTCTGGTGCATATAGAAAGAAGCCATACCCATGCCGACAGAATAGCCCTCGTTCCAAGAACATAAAGGATTGTGGTGAGGCCTGTGACAAGTGGTGGCAAGTAATGTCTGGGTGGAAGGGCCTGGGTGTGCCCCCTCAGGCTTGTACCACCAACACAGTGTGAACCTGCACTGGCTGTGGCTGAGCTAATGCGCAGGGGAGTTGCTGACATGGGTTCTCGGCCATGGCGCGGCATGGCTGGAGTCTCCAAGTGTCTGCAGGCATGCTCTGCTGACAACCGGCACATAGCCTGCTGGTCTTCAGGCTTGGGAGGTAGCCGGCACAGAGATGAAGACCAACTGCAGAGGCATTTTAATTCAGCTCAGGCCAGCTTTACTAAGGACATATATTTCATGGAGGGCCTTTTACAAAGCTCCTAGCGACCCATTCAAGAGTCACAGGAGCCTGGCCTACAAGTCCACAGCATCTCTGCCCCTCCAGACTGCTCTGACCTCCACCTCCTCCTAGGAGGCCATTCATATCAACATGGACAGGAAGCTGCACCCAGCCTTTGTCAAGTGGCCATTTTGCTTTGCTTTGCTGTGCATGTCCTTGTTACATGGCAGTGTGTTGATGTTGCCTTTGCCCTTTTACTGACTGTTGCAGTGAAGGCCCAGGTTGTGGCTTCAAACCCAATATTTGTGCTTCTCCCCCACCCCCCGGCAACTACTGACCCAGGCAGCAGTGGGCTTCCCATCGGCGGCAGGAGAGGCAGGGAGTCATCCAGTCGGGG
>CAUYQG010163942.1:0-14941 GCA_963574415.1 Tarsius wallacei
AAAAAAAAAGTTTAAAGTAAAAAAAAAACTAAAACTGAGTTGAATGCTTTAGAGACTTGATAAAGGTGAGTTTTCAGCCGGGCTCGGTGGCTCAGCCTGTAATCCCGCGCCTTGGGAGGCTGAGGTGAGTGGATTGCCTGAGCCTGCAGGCTCGAGACCCACAACTTGGCGAGACCTCATCTCTACAATAAATAAAAAATTAGCCAGGCGTGGTAGCATGCGCCTATAGTTCCAGCTACTTGGAAGGCTGAGGCGGAAGGATCGCCGGAGCCCAGCAGGTCGAGGCTGCGGTGGCCGGGGGCTGCCACTGCACTCCAGTCTGGGTGACAGAGTGAGACTCCAACTCAAAAAAAAAAGAAACCAAAATCTGGAACTCTTAGGTTGCTTCATGTAAGGATATGGTTTATGTAAGGAAGATGAAAAATTCAACAGAGATCTCTCAATAGACAAGACTCTGCTCAAGGTCAGAAACTGGTGACTGTGTCTTATGTTGATATAATGCATGTGAGGGGTGGATGTCATTTTTATGATTTCTCCTTTCAACATTCGTTACCAGTTGTCTAAGCAAGTGTGGATGACAGTGGTTTCAAGTAAGAAGATTTCTGATTTGGGATTACAGAGCAGCCCCATAGAGGGGTGGGTGACAGGTTGGGGGCTTTGGGGGTCCAGGCAGAAGTGACTTCTCCTGGGAGGTGCTGCAGAAGAGGTGTGGTTGGAGACGCGCATTGTGGGGAGATAAGCTCAGTGTCGTGGCCCAAGTGCCTGGGTGGGTGGATGTCATGGGGGGTGAAGTCAGGGGTGAAGCCTGGGCTCATAAATGGTAGCTGTAGTAAGCTTTTGTTATTTTATTCTTATGTTACCTTTTTTTTTTTTTTGAGTTAGAGTCTCACTCTGTCGCCCAGCTGGAGTACAGTGACACAGCCATGGCTACTGCAACCTCGACCTCCTGGTCTCACGCAATCCTTCCGCCTCAGCCTTCCAAGTAGCTGAAACTATTAGGTGCGTGCCACCATGCCTGGCTATTTTTTTTTTCCTTACTTATTGTAGAGATGAAGTTGCCCAGGTGCTCTCGAACCTCGGTCTCTCAATCCTCTCGCCTCGGCCTCCCAAAGTACTGGGATTACAGGTGTGAGCACTGTATCCGGCTAACATTTTTTTTTTTTAAGTTACTGTCAGAAACACTGGCAGGCCACTGAAGGTCCTACTCCCTTTTTTTCTTTGGATTGGAGTCTCACTCTGTCGCCCAGACTGGAGTGCAGTGGCCACTCCCGGCCACCGCAGCCTCCACCTGCTGGGCTCCGGCGATCCTTCCGCCTCAGCCTTCCAAGTAGCTGGAACTATAGGCGCATGCTACCACAACCGGCTAATTTTTGATTTATTGTAGAGATGAGGTCTCGCCAAGTTGCCCAGGCGGGTCTCGAAGCTGCGGGCTCAGGCAATTCACTCACCTCGGCCTCCCAAAGCGCAGGATTACGGGCTGAGCCACCGAGCCTGGCCCTACTCCCTTTTTAAGAAGCTGGTTCTTGGCCGGGCATAGTGGTTCACACCTATTATCCTAGAACTTTGGGAGGCTGAGGTGGGAGGATCACTTGAGCCCAGAAGTTCGAGACCAGCCTGGGCAACATAGCAAGACCTCATTTCTAAATAAATAAAAAACAAGCAAACTGGTTCATAATTCCAGAAGGTTCTTCTGCTATGCAGATTGTTGCAGTAGTCCTGGAACGTGAGTGGGGCAGGTATGGAAGAGAACATTTCCTGAAGACCCTCCTCTCTCCCCACAGCTGCTCCCTGCCAGTTATGCAGTGATGAGGTCATGCGCTTTATTCTGACTGTCATCGGTATAATTTGGCACTCTGCCTACAAAGCACACAGCGATTGCTCTCCAGGCCTCATCTTTCTTAGAGATGGGTGTTATCTCATTAGGAAGGAGGAAACAGAGAGACTCAGTAACTTGTCCAGGTCACACAGGGTAAATGTGGAATTCAAGCCCAGGTCAGCCTGACTCCAGGGTTATGAAGAAGTATATGGTTCTGCCCCAGTCCCAAGATCATCTTAGCTGTGTCAAAAGGGAAAATGAAATGGGGGTGGTCAGAGCAGCTGCTTTTGTTTTTGTTTTTCCTTTAAAACAACCTGTGGAAGGCCAGGCGCAGTGGCTCATGCCTGTAATCACACCAGTACTTTGGGAGGCTGAGGGAGAAGGATTGTTTGAGTTCAGGAGTTTGAGACTAGCCTGGGCAACATAGTGAGGCACCTGTTGCTACAAAAAATTTAAAAAAATTAGCCAGGCATGGTGGCTTGTGCCTGTAGTCCCAGCTATTTGGGAGGGTAAGGAGGAAGGATTGCCTGAGCCCAGGAGGTCGAGACTGCGGTGAGCCATGCTTGTGACACTGTACTCCAACCTAGGTGACAGAGTGAAACCTTGACTCAAAACAAAGCCTCCCTGCTCTGGTGGATGACGGGTACTACTGGACTATCTTGGATTCTCAAGCACTGTCTTCACATGGCTTTCCTTCACCAGTGATGTTCTGTGCTTCCTGGGAGCAGGGGCCTGGTCGCAGTCCTCCACAGATCTCTTTAATCAGAGCCCCATGTCTGGCTCCATGTAAATACCAAATAAATGAATGAGCCAGTGAATGAATGTGTCAGTAGTTGAATGACAATAAGTGAATGTGTAATAGAGAAGTTAGTGAATGAACATGGAGCCAGTGAATGAATGAACTCCCTAGGGCCTGTGTCTGACAGCACTATAAGGACTGTTCTGAGGACCTCTGACCTCTTCTGTGTTCACCCAGTCATGCCAGCATCTGCACCTGGGTTGCTGATGGGAAGTGACTTCCTTTTTGCATCCTACCCCCTCGTCTCCCCTCTTGCTCTTGGAGCCTGGGCACACGCAGGATGGGTGGTGGCCTTTCAGTTGGCAGCATCTCAGCGGCTTTAACCTCACTTGCTCTGCCGCCCAGGCTTCTGCAGACAGCTCGTCCATCCTCCAGAGGCCTCCAACGCTGACTGCAGGGGCTGGAATAAGACCTAAATGGGACCGCAAAAAGGTCCAGGGATCAGCCGGAATCCCTGGCTGATCACGGGGATTGGTGGATGCGGGTGTTTAACAGTTTCACCAGCGTGCCAGAGAACACGAATCCACTGGGCGAGAGAACGGGACCTGCCTGAGTCTGGCCGTTGCACTTTGGGCAAGACATCTTCCTTTTGAGTTTCAGGGTGGCTGAACACCCCAAACGGCATCGATAGACTGGAATGAATGGATGAAAAGGGGGACTAGAGATAATCAACGAGTGATACCTTGCGCAGAATAAAACCCTCGCGCCCCCAACTTGAAGACAGAGCGGAGGACCCAGAGCCCTTTCTCTCCCTCCCGCGTCGCTACGGTGCCAGGGATGGGGCCTCCCACGTGGCGGAAGTCTCCCGCACACGCACCGCGCAGCCGGGACCCCAGACCTTTCATACCTGGGGGCAGCGAAGGGTGTCTCAGCCCGACGAGCCACCGGGTGGCGCCCTCGCCTCCTAGCAGGCTTCCTGAGGGCGGGGGGCGGAGCTCGGGAGCGACCCTGGCGGGGCCAGGAGGGTCCGAGGTAGGCGTGGCGTGGCGTGGCTGGGAGAGGGGGCGGGGTCTGGAGGAGAGGCGCGGGGCTGCAGCTGCAAGCCCGCCTGCGCCTTGGGGCCGCGGAGTCCCAGGGAGAATTTTAAAAGATAGAAGCCAGGCGCGGGGGCTCACGCCTGTGATCGCAGCTCTTTGGGCGGCCGAGGAGGGAGGATCGCTTGAGGCCAGGAGTTCGAGACCAGTCTGGGCAAAATAGCGAGGCCTCGTCTCTCCAAAAATTTACCTGAACTTGGAGGCGCCTGTAGTCCCAGCTGCTCGGGAGACTGAGATAGAAGGATCGCCTGAGCCCAGAAGATCGAGGCTGAGGCTACGGTGAGCTGTGCCACTGCACTCCAGCTTGGGTGACAGAGTGAGACCCAGATTCAAAACATAAGTAAATAAGATAGATGTCGCTCACCCCCAGCTCCAGGCAGCTTGGCGTCTTGCACTGTTTACAGCAAACACAGAAAGTTTACAGTTTGTGTCACTGGGAATTGGTGGTAAAAGTCTGGATGTGAGGACTCCAGTACTCCAGTAGATGTGAGGCCGGCTTTAGGACTGTCCCAGAGCAAGCCCCACCCATAGGCCTCCCCTTTTATTAGGCTGCAATTGAGCGCTGTGTGCCAGGCACTGCTCTAAACGCTCTAAAAGGATTAACTCATTTAATTCTCATAACAACTCTTTGAGACTTCTACTGAGATCATCCCCATTTTACAGATGATTAAACTAAAACTCAAACGTGGTTCTGCTGGGGAGAAAAGAAAATATAATAATAATAATAAAATTTTTATTTAAAAAATTTTTTAAAAATAAAGATATGTGTAGAGTGGGAGAACAGCAATACGAAATGTCACTTAGGTCAACCCCAGACTTTCCAAACAGGGCTAAATAATTGGGGAGAAGTTTTGCAAAGCCAGGTGTTTGATTCACAACCATCCTCAATCATTGGTGTGCCTCAAAATCTTGGGAGGTGCATGTGACTTACATTCAGATTTGCTTTAATTCATATTTGACCCCGACCTGCCACTGTCTGGTTTTGTAGGACTGTGGTAGGACCCAAAACCCTGCATTTGAACAGGCCTCTCGCTGATTTTGAAGAAGCCGTTCTGCAGATGGCATTTGGAGCATCACTATGTTTAAAGTACCAAGACAATCTATGTGCCTAGACGACCTCAGTGGTCATTGCAGAAGACAACGGGAGCAAAGAAAAAGTCTAGGGTAGGTGAGAGACTGCTTACGATGTGCTTATCAAAGGACAGCAATAAGCCTCTACTGCAGGACCTACAAATGTAGGCCCTTGTCCCCAGAGGCTCCAACTCTTCTGGGTTCCCAGCAAGAAGCCGCGTCGCGTTCCCCCGGCCCTTAGGAATGAGGCGCTGCAATGCCACTCCAAACCGTAGGGGGCACCGTTCTGATTAGCTCCGACGGGAAAGGGGCACTGGTATCTTTTTGCGCTTGCGCGACGAGAAACTACACTTCCGGTCCTGCGTGCTCAGGAGCTGAGCTATTCCGGAGCCAGGTAGGTGAGTAGTGGCTTGCGTTTTCTCGGACTCTGAAGCACAACTACCTCGTGGGATTCTTCCATGTGTCGCAGGACCATGCGCCACCCCAGAGCTCCCTCTGCGTGACTCCCTCAGCCACTAATTCTTTAACCCGGATATACCCTCCTCGGTCATCCTCAAGGTCCCAGTGCCTCCCTCCCCACGACCCCTGATATCAGACATGTGACTTCCCGCATGCCCGTCTTACTCTGTGTAACCTTCTGACAACTCGCATCCCCCCATCCTCCTGCCTTAGTCGCCTTTTGCGAACCCTCCTCTCCTTGTTGGGTCCTTTCGGGGGGATGGAGAGGAGAGTCTTGGATCGAGGAGAGGCTCCTGTATCCCCACTGAGCGCCCCTTCGTTCCTTCTTTCTCCGCTCTTGGTAGACGGTCACTATGAAGTTCAATCCCTTCGTGACCTCTGACCGCAGCAAAAACCGCAAACGCCACTTCAATGCCCCCTCGCACGTGCGCAGGAAGATCATGTCGTCCCCGCTCTCCAAGGAGCTGCGGCAGAAGTACAATGTCCGCTCCATGCCCATCCGCAAGGACGACGAGGTCCAGGTACGACTCCCCGGGTATCTAGTTCCCTACCTGCGTGGCGCTCGGGCACCACCTTGGCCTGAGAACGTCGCGGAGGAGTCGCAGACTCGCATGTCTCAGGACCCTGGTAGGTAGCGTGATCCTTCGCATCTGTTAGGCCGGAGGTGGGGTCCAGAGCCACCAGCGAATGCCAGCACTGTTTCAGAGCATTCAGTTATTCAGTAGTCATAAGAAAAAGCGTATGCCAGGCCAAGCAAACACCTGCATTGATTTAGCACCGTAGCTGCTTTGCCAAGCATTGCTCAGGATGGTTGGAAAACCAGACTACAGGGGCAGTGCTGGGGTGAGAGTTGTGCCATAGTATTTTAGTGGGGTTGAAGGACAGGGGTTTGTGGGAGCTGGGCATGTGATGCGCTGGATTTGGCAGGGAAAATGGAGAAGCACCAGCAAATAGAGGTGCAGAATTACGAGATTATGGCCCGCGTGAGAAAGTGCAAGCCCTCTGTTCCTATGACTGGAGCCTAAGATGTGTGGAAGGTGAAAGGGTGATATAGGCAGGGGCTAGATTTACTCTTGGAAGAGTATCTGTTGACCTCTTACTAGACATTGTACTAGACCCTAGCAGTGAACAAGACTGACCAGACCCCTGTTTTCATGGAGCTCGTATTTTGTTTTTATTTTATTTTATTATAGAAATGTGGGTTCAAGTAAGAATTAACTACACAAGTAGGCTGCATGCAGGTGAGGTTTGGGCCTCCAGCTGGCCCTCACTTCGCCTGGTTTGGACCAGGTACCCTTTGTGTTATGTGCCCTCCCTCCCCTGACAGTGCTTAGCGAATGCCAATCCCAGGCTTGCATTTTAAAGCAGAGTTCCCCAGCCTTAGCAAGTGGTTGTTGGGGAGCTGTCCTGGGTATTGTGGAAAGTTTAGCAGCATTTTTGGCTGCTCCTCATGAGACGCCACTAGGGCTCCCCTCATCACTTTTGTGACAAAAATATTCTAAATATTGCCAAATGTCCCTGGGAGGGCAAAACCAACTCTCCCTCCCCCAGGTAAGAACTATTGTTGTAGAGAATTAATTGAGATAAGGTGGTGGGATTTGGTGTCTCATCTGAGACACTGGGATTCTTTGAAGGGTTGAGGGATATGAGGAAGAGATTTGAAGCAGGAGATAAGTCAGGCTGGGAGTGTGACAGGAATAGAGTGAAAAAGTAGTCCAGCAGTGTGGTCAGCAGTTTCAGCCTTTCTCTGCTGAATCCTTCCATCAGACATGTTCTAGAATGGGGGAATGGCAAATATCTAGAGGGACAAGGTAGGCAAATTAAATAAAGGACGTGAGCTGATGAGAAAATGGTGAGCTGGAAAGCTCATTGTCACATTTAAAGGCGACGATCACATCCCTGTAGCCCCCACTGCCATGGGAAAATGCAGGCTTGTCGTGTTAGATTCTTGGATTTTTCCAAGAAAGCTGGAAAACGGAATCACTTCTCCATCCCCACATTTCCTTGCAGCTACTGTGTACTCTCCGGTCCCTATTCTCAGCTGAGTTCCTCAAGAGTCACCTATACCTCACCTCACATTCACTCGGAGATGCTCTACAATCTGGTTTCTGTCCCCACTACATTATGCAGACTTCTTTGGCAGAGGTCACCTGTAACTTCTTGTGACTAAATCTAATAGGCACATCTCGGTCTCATCATACTAGGCGTTTGCAGCAGCATTTGGCATAAGTGGCACCACCTTGTCTGAAATAGTGTCTTTTTGGTTTCTCTGCCACTTCAGGTGTGCAGTTTACTTTCAACTTCTCAGACTCCTTTGCTGACAATTTCTTCTCAGTCTGATCCCTAAACCCTGGTGTTGTCTGGCCCTGGACCTGGTCCAATATTTTTACTTCCTCTGTGTTCTCTACCTAGGTATACAATATTTATCCTTAGAGCTTTACATGTCTGCTCTTTGCTAACAACGCTCTCTTATATCCAAGTTCAAACCACTTTTCTGAGCAGACCTGTAGCTCTAACTACCTGCCAAATATCTCTATATATTTATCTCATTGGCAGAAGCACACCCTTGATCCTAACACTCAAGGCTGCCTCTGAAATTGGATTCTCCTCCTATCTACCACATCTTAGTGCCACTTATATCTCCCCAGCCGCATTTGCCATAAGCCTTTCAGTTATCTTTAACAATTCTCCTTAATCCCTCTCTTATAATCTACCAGGCAAGTCTTGTTGATTTTATCTCCGAAATAAGTCTAGAACCTGACTTACACCCAGTAAAGTGCACAGATCAGTTTTGGCAGATGTAAAACTGAGTAGCCATTGCCCATTGCGATAGGGACCATTTATCCCAGTAAGTTCCCACATGCCCAGGTCCAGTTAGTGGTCGTATACATGTGTATTTACTTGTTAACTGCTTGCTGGCCATCAGACTAAGCTCTGTGAGGCCAGGGAGCTTGTCTTGTTTGTTGCTGGATTTCAGTGCCCAGCCTGGTACTTAACAGAGAGTTGAGTCAATATTTGTTGAATGAATAAAAAATTACTGACTAGATGGGTGTGGGAGGCAAGGCAAAGAAGGAGGGCAAGGGAAAGGGGGCCACCACCCTTTGAATGCCCAAGAGGGATGAATTGTTTCCTCCAGAGGCCATGCTGGATAGATGCTTCTCCACCAGGAGGACCGAGTAGCCTCAGTAGGGTTTATTGAAACTGCCTCTTCTCTCTCAGGATCTTCTGAACCCTGCTTACCTTCCTCTTTCTCTAAATAGGTGATGGTTCCTCCTACTTTATAGAGGAAATTCAAGCTGTCAGCTAGGAACTGTGTGAACTCCTGGCTCCACACCCACCAACTTAACTGCAGTTCCACCCGGCTTGTTGTTATCCTCTCCTGTTATAATAAAAGAGATATCGCTATTTCTTTCTTTCTTTTCTTTTTTTCCTTTTTGTAGAGATGAGGTCTCCCTGTATTGCCCAGGCTAGCAGGCTGGTCTTGAACTCCTGGCCTCAAGCAGTTTTCCTATCTTGGCCTCCCAAAGTGCTGGAATTACAGGCCTGAGTCCCTATGCCTCGCCAAAAATTATGATGTTTTTTAATTTTGGGGATGAGTTCTGTGATAACCATCCTAATCCAGGGAATTTTTTTCTTCTTTAGATAAGAGAAGAAAAAATTTAGGTAAAGAATTTCTACCTGACCTTGCATACTACAAAAATAGCTGACTTTTGATGGCAGGATTAGTCTGTTTTTGTATAAAGAATTGTGTCTTTAGCCTGTGTGTTCCTGACGATTAGCTTCCTCATAGTATTCATTATGCATGACAAATTGGGGGGGCAATTCTTTTTTGTACTTTTTCTTAGGTGGTTCGAGGGCACTACAAAGGTCAGCAGATTGGCAAGGTGGTCCAGGTATACAGAAAGAAATACGTCATCTACATCGAACGGGTGCAGCGAGAGAAGGCTAACGGCACTACCGTCCATGTGGGCATCCACCCGAGCAAGGTGTGGTGTGGGACTGAGTGGTGGTGGTAGCCCTATGGTGTGACATTACTGTTGATGGTGACCGCGTGGGGGCTGCGGTCAGGACCTCCAGGGGAAGGCCAGGGGGCCTGATTGATTCCGTGGCTCTGTGATTGCCTGAAGGATCCACATTCTTTTCTTGTCTCATTTACCATCCCTGAGATGACTCTGTTTTTAAGCTGGTAGCAAGAGGCCTGCAGGCATCCAGGAATCACTTCCCCACTGAATAACACTCAGAGAAGTGAAAGCATGTCTCCTGCAGCCCTCCGGCCCACCTGGTGGAATATTTCTGTTCCTCCTTTGCACTTCCAGTTTTATATTTGTTAATAGAGTCTTTTTCACCTTCCATAGTTTCAGATTGTTAAGGGCAGAATGGTTGGGGTCTTGTTTATCCCTTTTTATTTCGAAATTTTATTTTTGTATTGATATATAATAGATACATATATTTTGGGGATTCCCGTGATAATGTGTTACATTCATAGATAAGTGTTGCTTATCCTTGTGATCTCAGCATTGCCCTGTGGCTGATGGGAATGTATATATCTTTTCAGCAATGCGCTTGCCAGCCAAGGTATGATTAGCAAATTTTCCCAACCCAAATGATATTGCGTGTCACTAACCCATTTAAATGGTCTCCTGAGAGCCTCAGAGGCCACTGAGGGTGGGCAGTGGGTAGAGGAGGAACCCTGCTACAGTTGGCAAGGGAAGCTTTCCTGTACAGGATGGTGGTGGTTCTAAGTCCTTTTCCGCTTAGAAAACTAATAAAGCTCTGTTTCTCACTCCTAACAGGTAGTTATCACTAGGCTAAAACTGGACAAAGATCGGAAGAAAATTCTTGAGCGCAAGGCCAAATCTCGACAAGTAGGAAAAGAGAAAGGCAAATACAAGGAAGAACTTATTGAGAAGATGCAGGAATGAATATAGCCTGTTGTGTACTATGATTTAGCTGTAGGCTTTTAACCTGGTGTGTTTCTTTGGAACTCTTAAAAAAAAAATGTCTCTAGAACATTTCCCTCCTGTTTTGTTATTCACCTGTGGCTCTGTAAGTCTACTTTGTAATTTTAATAATTTTATGAATAAAAATTGGAATTGTTTCCTAATTTCAGATGGTATTTGCCTTGTTGTATAAGTTAATCCAGCTGATTGTCCATCCCCGCTGCCCATCGTGTTGATGTGTAGAGCAGCACAACTACTGGGGCGAGGCACCCTGCTCTCACCCAGACCCTCACGCTGAGGGCACCGTGCAAGCATCTGCCCCCTTATAGCAGCCATGATGTGAACTAGCACATAAGGCCCGTGGTGTGTGTGGCGCTGCTTTACACCCACATCTCAGCCTGACATTGCTCTCTGGCCCCCTGATGTGAATGTCTCAGGCTTTCTCTCCCTCATGCCAACCAGACCAAATCATGGGCAGCTCCCAGGCCAGGCTCCTTTCCCAGGCCCGGCCTGTGCAAGTGCCATTTCCATGTGACTAATATGGCCCTTATGTTCTGGAGCTAACTCAGAAAACTGGCAGTCTGAAGGCAAGATTTGACTCTGACAGATTGAATGTGCCCCTCTATTTTAATAGTTATTTAACATTTCCAGCTTTTAAGATGGAGATTCCACAGGGAACTACACACTTTCCCTGGCCACTCAGGGCCCGGCTCCTGCACAGCCAGCTGGAGCCTGAAGGCTGGCTGCTCCCTGTCCTGCCTGCTTCATTCCCATATTTGGCCTGCCTGGCCCCACTGGCATCTGAGCTTCAGACTCCAGGTCTAGCTTTTCAGTCTTCAAGATTTAGCTCCTTTGTCTAAGAGGCACACAGTGAATAAAAATAAATACATAAATAAAAGATTGAGTTCCAGGGCCACATCTAAAATCCTCCCCTGAAAAATAGTCTTGAAAGGTATCAAACCGGTGGGGCATGGTGGCTCACATCTGTAATCCCAGCATTTTGGGAGGCTGAGGCAGGAGGATTGTTTGAGACCAGCCTGAGCAACATAGACCTCATCTCCACAAAAAATAAAAAAGTGTGCTGGGTGTAGTGGCATGTGCCTGTAGTCCCAGATACTCAGGAGGCTGAGGCAGGAGGATCACCTAAGCCTAGGAGGTTGAGGCTACAGTGAGCTGTGATCATGCCACTGCACTCCAGCTTGGACAACAGGGTAAGACCCGGCCTCAAAAATAAAATGTATCCAACAGCCTTGTATGGTTCCAGTAATGGCTTATCTGACACATTGGAGTTTCTTAATGTTGACTGAATTAGGGTAGTATCCCACTGTAATGTAGTAATCGAACTTAGGTTAACTGTCCACATCACTGCATAGGTAGTAAAGTCAAGATTTGAGGCCTTGAACCTCACTGCACCAAAGGCCACTCTTCTAACGTTCCCCAGCTGTCTCTGGTTTTTCTTCCTTTGCACTGTCAGCCTTTAATTGGCATCTGATAAGGGACTGGACGTGTGTGTGGAACAGACAAGAACTTTTGTGTGCAGTAGTGCCACCTGGGAAAGGCATGGTCACTGGCCATCCAGGACTGATCCCAGCTCTGCCCCACTGCACAGTCAGCAAGCTTTGAGCAAGTCACTTATCTCAGGGCTTTCATTTTCTCAGTAAAACTAATGATTACGATCACTTACCAGTATGAAAAACCAAAAGTAAATAAACATGATGACACCTGTTCTGCCTTCCTATCTCATGGAAAATGCAGAGAGAAAATGGCCAGAAGAGATGGCATGTTCCTGAGGACACTTTCAACGCTGTGAGTATCCAGATGCTACTAGTGTCCTTTTGCCAGTTCACTTGTATTTTCAATCCTGACATTTACTCTGCACAGGCCAGGAGTTCTCACAGAAGAAATCAGGGATATCACAAAGCACAAAACTCAAGATGTATCCTCTTACTTGGCATTGATTTAAGGATAGGCAGATATTGTCCTGGCTCTGGAGTCACACAGGTTTGGATTCAAATTCTGCTCTGGTCCTTGAGGGGTCATTTTTATGACCCTCTGTTGTTGTTGTTTTTTTATCTATATAAGAAGCTGGTCCTGCCTGGGCAATATAGCAAGACCTCATCTCTACAAAAAAATTTAAAAATTATCTGGGCATGGTGGTGTGTGCCTGTAGTCCCAGCTGCTCGGGAGGCTGAGATAGGAGGATCACCTGAGGCCCAGGAGGTTGAGGCTGCAGTGAGCCTTGATTGTTCCACTGCAGGCAACAAAGTGAGATTCTGACTCAAAAAATATATATATATACAAAAAACTAAAAGGCAGAGTGGGATCTCAGGCCACCATTTCACCAGCACCCAGGCTGTCTCCAGCTCCAAACACATCGCTTTGCACTTTCTAATTTGGATTTTGTCTTTACATATTCTCAACCAGCACATGTTTTAGGACACCAAATGTTGCATAAAAGTCAGATTTCACACTAGATTAAATGTATAGCTCCGTACTGTATACTCTGAGATCTACTCTGAGCTTTGGGCTTCAGTCATTACTTTCATCAGCAAATAATTATGATGTCTCCTAGGAATCAGACTTAGCTTGTTTTCAGCAATGTATTCCAAGTGATGGGTAAGAGCTTTGAGAGCTGTAATCCTTCACAGGAATCCAAATCATACTAGACTGCTTATATTGAGCCAAGTGAATTTTTTTTTTTTTTTTTTAGTTAAGTCTCACTCTGTCACCCAGGCTAGAGTGCGATGGCACGATCACGGCTGCTGCAACCTCAGCCTGCTGGGCTCAGGCAATTCTTCTGCCTCAACCTCCTGAGTAGCTAGGACTATAGATAGGCATGTGCCACCATGCCTAGCTAGTTTTTGGTTTATTGTGGAGAAGAAGTCTCACCATGATGATCAGGCTGTCTCAGACTCCAGGGCTCAGGCAATTCTCTCCCCTCACCCTCCCTAAATGCTGGGTTTACAGGCATGAGCCCCTGCGCCAGGCCTGAGTTGAGTGAATAATAGTGAATGATCAAGGGCAGAACTTGGCCTTAAATTAAGTTTGCTGCTGTTTATTTGTTTGTTTTTTGTTTTTGTTTTTTTTTTTGAGTTGGAGTCTCACTCTGTTGCCCAGACTGGAGGGCAGTGGCTGCTCCTGGCCACCACAGCCTCTACCTGCTGGGCTCCGGCAATCCTTCCGCCTCAGCCTTCCGAGTAGCTGGAACTACAGGCGCGTGCTACCACGCCCGGCTAATTTTTTTTAATTTATTGTAGAGATGAGGTCTCGCCAAGTTGCCCAGGTGGGTCTCAAACCCTCAGGCTCCGGTATTCCACTCACCTCAGCCTCCCAAAGCGCGGGATTACAGGCTGAGCCACCGAGCCCGGCGTTTATTTGGTTTTTTAAGCAGGCATTTCACTCTGTTGCCCAGGGGTTGGAGTACAGTGGTAGGATCATGGCTCACTGTGGCCTCAACCTCCTGGGCCCAAGTCTCTCCTCTTGTCTCAGTCTCTCAAGTAGCTGGGACTACAGATAGCACCACCATGCCTGCCTAATTTTTTGATTTTTTGTAGAGATAAGGTCTTGCTATATCGCCCAGGCTGGTCTTGAATTCCTGGGCTCAAGTGATTCTCCCATCTTGGCCTTCCAAGATGCTGGGATTATAGGCATGAGCCATTGTTCCCAGCTAAAATTGAGTTCTAATCCTAACTTTGTCCATTCCTAGCTGTGTGACCTTGGACAAATTGCTTAACTGCTCTGGTCCTCAGTTTTGTCATTTATGAAGTTGTCAGACTTATTACTTGAGGGATGTACACGAAGCACTGAGTGCTCAGAAAATCTTAGCTATTGCCTTTTAGAGATTTGCAATGGGGTCATGCATGGGAACAGAGGGAAAAGTTCTCAAGGGAGTTCAGACGAATGCTGGTTCTTGAACAAACGATAGGGATTAGAAGCAGCAGCGGTGGGGTCTGGCAGTTGCAGGAAACAGGGATTGGAGAATGTCAGACAGGTAGGCCTGCCTTTCAAGGTTCGGGCTCTGGGTATCAGCATATCTCCTGGAATGACTGAATCAGTTTCCTAGTGACCTTTTCATCAAATTCGCAAATATGCGTTCCCTCAAGTGACTCCCCTTGTGCTATTTTAGGAAGACGCCAACCTTCTAAATTGCAGATAACTGCTTCTGAAAGTCTGCCTTCACACTGCACAGGCGTGGGCTGCAGTCATAGAGCTTTCCACTGAGTTGAATAGGCAAGTCATTGAGTCTTCCAGAACAGGACAGGACTTCACCACCCAAGTGTCCACTATCGACTGCTGATGCTACATACTGAGCAGTTTTTATCTCGTGTTCACTTGGGTCTTTGTGAATTGCTCTTTAAAATTTTTTTTTAAGGTAAGACCTATACACGGTACAAAATAAAAAAGTAAAAAAGGTAGATAGTGAAAAGTAAGTTTCCTTGTTACCGTGACTCTCAGTCACTCAGTTCTCTGTTACCTGGTTATTTTATTTATTTATTTATTTATTTATTTATTTACTTATTTATTTATTGAGTTGGGGTCTCATTCTGTTGCCCAGTGTAGCAGTGTGATCACCACTCACCACAGCCTTGACCTCCTGGGCTCAAGCGATCCTCCTTGCCTCAGCCTCCAAAGTAGCTGGGACTACAGGTGTGTACCACACTTGGCTACTTTTTCTTCCTTCCTTCCTTCCTTCCTTCCTTCCTTCCTTCCTTGAAATGGAGTCTCATTCTGTCATCCAGGCTGGAGTGCAGTGGCACACTCACAGTCATCGCAGCCTCAGCCCACTGGGTTCAGGTGATTCTTCCACCTCAGCCTTCCAAGT
>CAUYQG010163945.1:0-26524 GCA_963574415.1 Tarsius wallacei
ACTAGAGTCTATAATACTGAGTGACCTCTCACAGAAACAAAAAACTGAGTATCATATGTTCTCACTCATATAGTAGACCTTGATCACCCAACGTATTACCACAAGAAAATGACTGACAGTGGTGGGAAACGATGGGGGGGTGGGAGGGATAGGGGAAGCAATTAATGGCAGTAAACACCTGTCTGGGGATGGGGGGACACTTCTTACAAACAAAGGTGCCTGAACGAGACATATTTGTGTACCTAATCCTTAAATGTACCCCTCAATATCACAATAAAAAAAAAAAGAATGTTTGTGTCTATGCTCATGAGGAATATTGGTCTGTTGCTGTTTTTAATAATCGCTTTCTAGCTTTGGTTTTAGAGTGATTCTGGCCTTATAGAATGACTTGAGAAATAATCTTTCCTTTTCAGGATTGTAGAAAAAATTATTTTAAATTGAGATTTTTCTTTCTCATTTGGTAGAATTCACCAGTGTAGTCATGTGGAGTTGAACTTTTCCTTGTGTGAAGGTTTTAATTACAAATCAAATTTCTTTAAGATATTTAGGAAAATGCATGATGTTTATTCTTAAGTGAACTTTGGCAATTTGTGTTTTTCAAACCATATATCCATTGCATTTAAGTCATTAAAACTGTTGACAAAATGTTATTTACAATATCTTATCATTATTCTATCAATTAATATCTGGGAACTCTGTCGGAATATTACCTTTCTCCGTCCTAATTTTGTTAATTCATTTCTTCTTTTTTCTGATCAATTTGCCTAGAAGTTTATTAATTTTACTGGTCTTCAAAAACAAACTTTTGTAATATCTTACTGATTTTGCTTTTGTCTTCTATTTCATTAATTTCTGATTTGTTGTATTTTAATTTTCATTCAGTTCAAAATACTTTCCAAATCCCTGTTGATATCTTCTTTGCTCCACGGTTATTAGGAAATATTCTATTTCGTTTCCAAATACCTGGGAATTTTCCAAATAGCTTTCTGTTATCGGTTTCTAATTTAAATCTCTCATGGTCAGAGAACATAGTTTGTATTATTTGAATACTTTCACATCGATGAAGACTTGTTTCATGGTCTAGAATACAGTTTACCTTAGTAAATGCTCTGTGTAAACTTGAAAACTAGATGCTCCATGTTGGGGGGCGTGTTTTATAAATACAGATTTGGCAGACAGCGTCGTTCAACCTCATATATCCATCAATTACTGAGAGAGAGAAGCATTGACATTTTTGGCTACAGTTGTGAATTTTTCTATTTCTTCTTTCAGTTTTATCAGCTTTTGCTTTGTGTGTTTTTGAAACTCTGTTATTAGGTACATAAATGCTGAGGCTTATTATGACTTCTTATGAGCTGACTCTCTTACCGTTACATCAGTACTTCTTCATCCTTGATGGTATCTTTGCTCTGAAATCCTCTTTGTCTTATAGCAGTATAGCCAAACCAGCTTTCTTTTGATCAGTGCTAACATGATATGTTTTAAAAATTCATTTACTTTTAACCTATTTGCTTCTTTATATTTCAAATGAGTTTGTTATACCTGGGTCAATCTCTATTGACCTAACTATAAGTCTCTGTGTTTTAATTGGGGTGTTTAGGTCATTTAAATTTAATATATTATTGATATGTATTATCGTACTGATAGGTATTTAATGTATTATTGGTTGTAATCTAATATCTTGTTATTTTCAAATTATCACATACATCTTTTTGTTCCCCCCACCCCTTTTTTTTGAGTTGGAATCTCACTTTGTCTCCCAGGCTGGAGTGCAGTGGCACACTCACGGCCACCTCAGTGTTGGCCTGCTGGGCTCTGGCTGTCCTCCCACCTCAGCCTTCCAGTAGCTGGAGCTACAGGCATGCTACCATGCCTGGCCAATTTTTTAATTTATTGTAGAGACGAGGTCTCGTCAAGTTGCCCAGGTTGGTTTCGAACCCACGGGCTCAGGTAATCCACTTACCTCGGCCTCCCAAAGTGCTGGGATTATGGGCTGAGCCACTGAGCCCGACCTGTTTTTCTAAAATTATTATTATTATTATTTTAAGTTGAGGTCTTACTCTGTCACCCAGGCTGGAGTGCAATGACATGATCATGGCTTACCACAGCCTTGACCTCCTGGGCTCAGGCATTCCTTCCACCTCAGCCTCCCCAGCAGCTAGAACTACAGGTACACGCCACCACAGCCAGTTATTTTTTTTTTTTTAATTTTGTAGAGACCAGGTGCCACTATGTTGCCCAGGCTGGTCTCGAACTCCTTTGTTCAAACATTCCCCATCCCATGGCTTCCCAAAGTGCTAGGATTATAGGCATGAACCGCCATGCCTAGCTTAATTGTGAGTTTTGTAAAAGAAAATCTTACGTATCTCCTTTGTTGACTAATTAGTTATAACCCCATGTCGTGACATTTTCTTGGTTACTTTGGAGTCTATGGTATACATCTTCAGCTTATCAAAGTCTACCTGTGAGTGATATATACATTCACCCGTAGCATAAGACTCTTGTTACAGTGTGGTTCCATCTCTCCTTTCCTCAGCCTTTGTGCTGCTGCTGTTGTACGTTTTACCTCTACACCCACCATACACCCCATAATACATTTTTTAGAAGAAGATTTTATGTGGTCTCATTCTCTTTCTGCTTGAAGGACTTTCTTTAACATTTTTTGTAGTTCAGGTCTGATAGTGATGAACTGTTTCAGGTTTTATGCGTCTAATTTTTTTTGCCTTCATTTTCTAAGGATATTTTTGCTGCAGAATAATTCCAGTTGAGCAGTTCTGCTGTTCTTCCAGACTTTAAAGACGCACCTTCATTTCTTTTAGCTTGCACAGTTTCAGACAAAAGATTTGCAGCCATCACCCATTCCTCTGTGTGTTTTGCATCTTTTCTTCTCTGGCTGCCTTTAGAATATTCTCTTTATGATTGGCTTAAAGCAATTTGATATTGTGTGCTTTGATGTTGTTGTTTTATGCTTTGGTCTGTGTGTGTGTGTGTGTGTGTGAATGTGTGTGCTTGGGGTTCACTGAGATTCTTGGATCCAGATTTATAGTTTTTTTTTAAAAATCAAATTAAGAAAATATCTGTATTTTATTTCCCCAGATATTTTTTCTGACCGCCTTGTCTTTTCTCTCCTTTACAGACTGCAATTACATAAATCACAGGCTGTTTGAAGTTGTTCCATGATTCACTGATGCGCTGTTATTTTTTTTCACTCTTTTTCTTTCTCTAGCATTTTTCTCTGTGTTTCATTGTTGTTGCTATTATTACATTTAAATTTTACTAATTATTTTTCAATGTGAAGTCTGTCATGAATCCTATCCATAGTCTATTCATCTTAGACATTGTAGTTTTCATATCTTGAATTTTGATTTGGCTCTTTTTTGTATCTTCCATGTCTCTATTTACACACTTATTATTTCCTGCACTTCTTTTTTTTTTGCTGGAGCCTCACTTTGTCACCCAGGCTAGAGTGCAGTGGCATAATTATGGTCACTGCAGCCTCAACCTGCTGGGCTCAGGTGATCCTTTTGCCTCAGCCTTCCAAGCAGCTGGAATTACAGGCGTGCCTCACCACACCTGGCTATGTTTTAGATTTATTGTAGAGCAAGGTCTTGCCAAGTTGCCCAGACTGGTCTTGAACTCCTGGGCTCAGCAATCCTCTTGCCTCCACCTCCCAAAGTGTTGGGATTACAGGCATGAGCCACCCGTACTTCTTAAACATGTGGAATTAGGTTTTACTTACTGCTTGATGTCCTTATCTACTAATTTTATTTTCTGTGCCATTCCTGGGTCACTTTCAATTGATTGGTTTTTCTCCTTAATATGGGCTGTATTTTCTTGCTCTTTGTATGTCTGATAAGTTTTGATTAGATGCTAGACATCATGCGTTTTACCTTATTGGATGCTGGATACACACACACACACACACACACACACACACACACATACACACACTTAAACATCCTTGAGTCATGGAAAACAATTTCTCCTTTTGGGTCTTGCTTTTAGTATCTCAAAAATAAAAACAGAGCAGAATTTAATCTAGGGCTAACTTTTCTCACAACTGAGGCAATATTTCTCTGAGTATTCAACTTGGAGCCCTGTTCGTTACAATGTTTTACTGATGGGAACAGGCACTATTCTTAGTCCTGTGAGCACTCCTGGGAATGTCCCTTGTAATTCTTTTGGGTGATGCCCCCTCCAGCCTCAGGTAGTTTCTTCACATACACAGGTTGATTCACTGAAAACTTGAGGGGTCCTTTGCTGATTTCTGGGGTTATCTGTGGAGCTGTCTCTTCTTTGGTGCTCTGCCCAGTGGAATCTGCCCACTTTGGCCTCCCTGACCTTCCAGCTGTGTCTCCTCCACTTTGGGAAACACCTGGCTTCCCCTCTCCTGTGCTACGACTTGAAAATTCTCTCCAGACAGTAAGATAGAACCATTGGAGAGCCCTTATAGGGCCCACCTCTTTTGTTTCACATCTTTCAGGGTGTGTTTCTTTCATTCTCTGATTGATATATTTTGTCCAGTGCTTTCTTTTTCTTTCTTTCTTGTTAGTTGTCTCAGGAGAGAGAATTCACTGGCTCCCATGACTTTCTCTCAGCTGGAAGCTACATTACTTCTTTTTAAAAAATGTGCTTCAGTCAAAAGAAAGTGTTACTAGAAACATTTATTCACCAAATACTTATTTACTGAATGTCAATATGCCTGGCACTGGATTGGGCATGGGGTGGGGGGAGGTGGAACCATGAATAGAGACAGACAACATCCCTGTCCTCAGAGGTGAGAGAGATATTAATTGAATCTCACAATTAGCTCTTTAATTATATCTGTGATAAATAAGAGTTATAAAAGCTGGCAGCATCCAAACCAATGTGATAAAGCCAATGTGATTATTTAGAAAAGGCACATTTTTGGACAATGGACTGGGATGGGTTCATTTGCAGAATCAAGGTAGAGAGAATGGGTCAGACACGGTGGCACACACCTGTCATCCCAGAAGTTTCAGAAGCTAAGGAGAGAGAATCGCTTGAGCCCTGGAAATCAAGACCAGCCTGGGCAACCAAGGGAGACTCATCTCTACAAAAAGTAAAAAAATTAGTCAGGTGTGATGGTGCATGCCTGTAGTCCCGGCTACTCAGGAAGCTCAGGCAGAAGCTGAGCTCAGGAAGTCGAGACTGTGATGAGCCATGATTGTGCCACTGCACTCCATCATGACAACAGAGTGAGACTTCAACTTAAAAAAAAAAAGAGTAGAGAGAATGGATGTGGGTCTGAAAGGGCTTTTGAGTTCAGCAGGTGGGAAGTGTGGAGACTGGCAGCAGGGTCTGGGGACAGAGGAAGGGAAGGGAGGACCCCATAACACCTCCTTCTCTCAACTCACGCTAATCCCCACAGGGAGATGCTGTTTCCCTGAAGCTCATCATGGCAACCACTTGATTCCAACAGTTAAGCAGCCGAACTGACAGTTATTCAGCCTGTGTGTGCCATGCCTGGTGCTGGGGCTGAGCTGCTTGGCACAGTAGCTCACTCCTGTAATCTCTGGGAGACTGAGGTGGTAGCATCACTTGAGCCCAGGAGCTCGGGACAAGCCTGGGCAACATAGTGAGACCCCAACTCTACAAAAAAATTTTAAAAATTAGCTGGGCATTTGGTGCACACCTGTAGTCCCAGCTGCACAGTAGGCTGAGGTGGAAGGATTATCTGAGCCCAGGAGGTTGAGGCAGCGGTGAGCCATAATTGTGCTATTGCACTCCAGTATGAGCGGAGTGAGACCCCAACTCAAACAAACAGAAAAGGACCAACGAAGTTCTTCCATGGGGGAGGCAAGGCATGGCAAAGAGGAAATGAGGAAGAGGCTAGGAAAGATAGACCCAGGATGTGTCTGGTCACATTTAAAGATAGAATGAAATGGCCATTGTGGGTGGTGCAGGTGGCTAGGGAGAGGGAGGGCAGGGACAATCGTGTGCTCTGCAGAAGCATGTGACCTGGAAGGAAGAGAGGATAGTGAGGGGAGTGCTGAAATGCTGGGCTTGGGCTGCACCAGGTCTATGGGTCTGCCTTCACTTGGGCAGTGACTAAGCATCTGTGATTCTGATGAACCATCTGTGTATCTTGGTTGACCGGGATGTTGGCTTGGGACAAGGGCTAGGTCGTGAGTGAAGGTCCCCTCATTTTAAAATTGGAGTAATGGCTGTGTAGAGACCTTCTGGCCAGGAGAGGTTTCTGTTGAGTGTCTCGCTTCTCCCTTGAGTATTCATGAAAACCATTCCGTGTTCTGGGCACCGGGAAGCTGACAGTGATCCCGAAAGTTCACAGCCAGGTGAAGATGTCAGCACGATGCTCCATCTTATTTACTTAATTGTGTAAGTCGGGTCTCACTCTGCTGCCCAGGCTGGAGTGCAGTCGCACGATCACAGCTCATCTCAGCCTCAACCGGCTGGGCTCAGGCCATCCTTCCGCCTCAGCCTTCCAAGTAGCTGGAACTACAGGTATGTGTCACCACACCCAGCTAATTTTTTTGATTTATTATAGAGATGAGGTCTCACCAAGTTGCCCAGGCTGGTCTCAAACTCCTGAGCTCGGCAATTCTCTCGCCTCTACCTCCCCAAGTGCTGGGATGACAGGCGTGAGCCACTGCACCTGGCCTTTACTTTTTAAATAGCTATATATTTAGGGGGCGATGTACCATCTTAGGTGCTGTGGGGGACTCTACAGGACACCGAGGAGGGGTAGGTCTGGGCAGAGCGACCCGGTTTCCCCTCCGCTGTGAACAGGAAAAGACACAGACGCAGGGACTTCCCCTGTGCTGTGGGGTCAAGGTGCTCATACTTCCTCACACAAGTCCCAGCAGGAAGAACAGAGCAGGGAAGACTGGGATTCCCAGGGACCCCAGGACTTAAGCACGACCACCAGCCAGAAGTGCCCATCCTTGCCCATGCCCCTGAATGACTGCTCCTGAGCTGACTAGAAGGAGGACTTTGTACGTGGACAGGGGAGGGATATCTTCCAGGACAACGCCTTCTTCCAAGCAGCGTAAAACAGGCCTCTGGACAGTCCAGGCTCTGCCCATTCCATCATCTGCTCGGGACTTGAGATGTTATTGTTCACGAGGGCCCGGAATCTTGGCACAGAGAAACAACGTTCTACCATGGCAGACCACATGCAATGCCTTTTGGGTCCAGGCTGCTGGTCTCCAGGGAAACTGCCCAAGAGGTGAAGATGTCTCATTTATGCTTGCAGCCAGGATGTTTCATTTGTTTCTTCCTCCCTCCTGCATAGTCCACACACTCAAAATATCTTCTTCCCTAACCCCACCCTTCAGATGGGGAAAAGAAGGTTCAGAGATCGGGGGGCTCAACCGAGGTTCCACAGGGAGATAAGAACATAGCGGCGGCCGAGCAAGGTGGCTCATGCCTGTAATCCCAGCACTTTGGGAGGCTGAGGCAGGAGGATTGCTTAAAGCCAGGAGTCCAAGAGCCGCCTAGGCAACGTAGCGAGACTCTGTCTCTACACAAAAATAGAAAAATTAGCCAGGCATGGTGGTGCATGCCTGTAGTCCCAGCTATGTGGAAGGCTGACATGGAAGGATCACCAAAGCCCAGGAGGCCGAGGCTGTGGTGAGCCATGATCATGCCACTGCACTCCAGCTGGGTGACAGAGTGAGACTCTGATTCAAAAAAAAGGAAGAAAAGAAAAGAAACAAAAGAAAGACATAGCTGTAATTAGACCCCCACAGCTCCTGATGTCCAGTCCCACGATGATGGCTAGGCCCTTCCTGAGCCAGGCATCTGGCTAACAATGCTGGGATGGGTGGGGCTGAGTGGCGAGGCCCTGACTCCATTGGGCATGACTGACCCTCCTTGCCCAGCACCGTGGGGAAAGACCCAAACTGTCTTAAAAGGACAAATCCACCAACACTTGGCCCTGACTGCAGAACCCGATGCCATGTTTTATTCACGGCAGGAGGGCTTCAGAAGAGGCTGGGCACTCATTGACTGGGAAGTGCAATTATTGTTTCATTAAAGATTGACTACACATGTGGCTGGCCATTTAAATAATGGCTCTGCTGACACCGTTAATTGAATGATAAATGATTCCACCCTTGCTCCTCTGAGCCAATACCAACCCAGCTCCAGAAGCGTGACCAGCCCTCCCCTCCCTGCCCTCGAGGCCCAGGAGAGACCAGGGAAGGGCAAGCGGTTCTCAGGCTATAGATGAGGTCAGCCAGGGGGTCAAGGGTGCCAGGTGGGGACACACCAGCCTAACTGAGTGTTCACAGACCCACGCACCGCTGCCAAGAGCTCAGCCAACTTTAATGTCGACATGAGAAACTTAATTTCATTTTAATAAGACAGATACTGTGTGTGGTTTAATGTCACTTCATTAAAAGCAGATTGATGGCGGCTTAAGGCATGAGACAACCCCACCAGGCAGTGTGATATCACTATGGTCCTGCTAGAACCCCAGGGGTGCCATGCAGTGTCAGAGTCAGAGGGGAGGTGTCCAGGTGGGCATGCATTCACTCATTCATTCTTGCATTCATACATTAATTCATCCATGCATGTATTCATTCATGTATGTATTTGTTCATGCATCCATCCATTCATTCTTGCATGCATTCATTCATTTATGCATTCATTTATGTATTCGTTCATGCATCCATTCATTCATTAATTTGTTCATGCATGCATTCATTCATGCATGCATTTATTCATTCGTTCATTTGTACATTCACTCATTCATATTTTATGAGTCCTGAGCCAAGTTATGAATGAATGAATGAACATGGGAAATAGAACAGACATAGACCTCCCCCTCCCCAAGCTTCCCGTCAAGAGGGAAAGAAGGACAATAAACAGGAACAACTAGGCAGGATGTAGGTCTCCCAGAGGAGCCTCAGGTGCCTGTGAGCGTGAGGAGGTGCAGGCCCCACACTGGGATGTGGGGGTGATGGCAGGAAATCCCCCCACCAAAGCAGTCAATTACATCACCACATGGCTGCCTCATGTCCGCCTCCCTCCAGGCACCCAGATGGACACCAGTGAAAAGCAGGTGGGAGCGACATCTAGAGACTTGGGGGGTGGAGGTCACAGGCTGCTTTGGGTCCCAAGGGAGAGGGGAGCAGGTTTCAAGATGGCCGGGGGGGAGCCCTGGGTGCAGGAGTTGGGGAAGGCCTCCAGACTCCCCACGCACACATGCTGAAGAAGCAGAGAGAAGGGAGAGGTCTCAACAGGGTTGTCAAGGACCGTGGACTCGGAACCCCTGACGACTGAAGGAAGTGAGATGAGACAGGCAGCCTTCCTGGAGGAGGTGGCCTTGGTCTGGGCCGGACAGTCAGCATGTTCTGAGGGATAAACACCACCTGCCCTTCCCCCTCCCGCCCTCATTGGTCCCACTGGACTCTCCCCTGGTGTCTTGGGCCTGCCCATGTCTTCTCACCCCTCCTTTCCTGTCCTCAAGTCAGGGTTTAGTCCGGATGCTACCTCTCAGGCCCCACTTGGCTTCTCCAGACATGACCCAAGCCCTGGCCTGACCCCCACCGGGTCTCTCCTGCCTCTCCCCAAAGTGACAACAGTCCTAGTTTACAAGGTTCTGGTCAGATGTGGTGGCTCACACGAGTAATCCCGGCATTTTGGGAGGCTGGGGTTGAAGGATCGCTTGAGCCCAGGATTTCGAGACCAGCCTGAGCAACATAGCAAGACTTCATCTCTACAGCAAAAAAAAAAGTATTTTTTAAAGCCAGGTGTGGTGGCACATGCTTGTAGTCCCAGCTACTGGGAGGCTGAGGTGGAAGGTTCGCGTGAGCTCAGGAGGACAAACCTGTGGTGAACCGTAGGCATGCCACTGCACTCCAGCCTGGGCAACAGAATGAGACCATGACTGCAAATAAATAAATAAATAAAAATGCAGGAAAATGGGGAAAAAAGGAAACAGACTCAGACGTGAGAAAGGGGGGTCCATGTCTCCAGAAGGTAGCCATCAGCACAGACCTCTAGTGCCAGTGCCCACCAAGCCCTGCAAGGCCACTTCCCCACTCAAGGCCACTGACTGGGCAAACCTGAGTGGGCTCCACGATGCTGGGAACCCCCTTCCTTCTCCCTTCATCTCCGGAGCAAGGTCTTGGTCCCCAGTGTGGGCCACCCGGGCACACAGAGCCAGAGTCCTTCTCGGGTTCCCTAGAGCTACTGCCTCCTGCAGCCCCCTGGGCTTGGTCTTCATTTCATGGCATGAAGCCAGAGCCTGATTTTTTACAATTAACAGGGGGATGTAGGTGACAGCACAGCCCACTTTGGGTGCCATTAGATGGGCGAGGTTTTCAACAATGAACTCCAGAAAACCAGCATCAGGGTGGGGCTGCAGGGGGCCCCTGGAGAGGCCTGGAGTTAGGAGGGAGAGTGGTCCCTCATGCCATGGGGACACTGGAGAGGGACGGTGCTGGGAGGATAACAGCTGGGTCACTGAGATCTGCTGAAATCTGAGCTTTGTTTATTTCCCTCTAATCACTGAGTTCTTGTCCATTGAGTAGCAAACAATTGCTTTTTGGAAATGCACCTTGAGGTCAAGCAAGAGAGCGAGCATATACACTAGAGAATTGTCCCAGTTATGGCACTTTCTCTCTCCCTCCCCCCTCCCTCCCCCCTCCCTCCCTCCCTCCCTCTCTCCCTCTCTCTCTTTTTTAAGGAAAAGGGACCAGAATGTAGCACTGTGGAAAATTAAAATCTTGAGAAAGCAGCTTTAGAAAAAAATAAGAGTGCCTCCCAGGAAGCCCTTCCTCCCTTGATTAATCACACAAGAGACTGGTGAGGGAGGCTGGTTTTGCTGAGGTTGCAGTTTGGGACTATGGAGAGGGAGTCCCATGTCGACAAGGGTGGATCCAGCTGCAGACATCCGAGGGGATGGGCCCTCTTGGCTGTCCTGTTTCCTTCTCTGAGCTGACAGTGGCTGCCCACACCAGGGCTGGTACCTGCCCACAGACACACTTGCTGTAAAATGGAGACATTGTCTTCCTCATAGTGGAGGTTTGGGGAGGGGTGGAAGGATCATGTGACAGGGCACTTCCTCAAGGGAGCTGTATTTTCTCCAGCAAGGATATTGAGAGGATGCACACCAAGGTCATGTCATTCCTTCAATGCGTCCTTTAAGGTTGACAAGGCCAGGCGCAGTGGCTCATGCCTGTAATCCTAGCACTTTGGGAGGCCATGGTGGGAGGACTGCTTGAGGGAGGAGAGTGATCAACCCAGACCTCTGGTGCCACTGCCCACCAAGCCCTGCGAGGCCACATCCCCACCCAAGACCCATGAGTGGACAGGCCCAGGCGGGCTCCATGATGCTGAGATACCCCTTCCTCCTCCCTCTGTCTCCAGGAACAAGGCCACGGTCACCAGTGTGTGTCATCCTGGCACACACAGGGCCTACTGGGACCACCTTCCAGTTCTGTTTGTCATGGGACAAACAGGGGCTTGGAAAGGGTGTTTGTTGTTGTTTGTTTTTGTTTTTTTTGAGTCAGTGTCTCACTCGGTTGCCCAGGCTCAAGTGCAATGGTGTGCTCATGGCTTACCTCAACCTTAACCTCCTGGGCTCAGGTGATCCTCCAGCCTCAGCCTCCCTAGTGGCTGAGACTACAGATGTGCACCACCATGCCTGGGTAATTTTTTGGACATTTTGTAGAGACTAGGTCTTGCTATGTTGCCTAGGCTGGTCTGAATGCTGGAGTTCAAGCAATCCTCTTGCCTTGGCCTCCCAAAGTAGGGGGATTACAGGCAAGAGCCACCATGCCCAGCCAAAAGTGTTTCTTAAATAGGCCGCAGCCTCAGGCCATTAGGCGCCAACTCGGCCATCATGCATATCAGGATGGGTCCCCAGCGGCCTTTCCAGGAAGGCCCATTAGCCGGCAGGACGGCCCAGTGGCAGGGGAGGACATGCCCACCGGCTCTATTAACCTCACTTTCTTATGGCCCTGTCCATTTGCGCCCACTCTCCTTAGCGAGTGAAGAGCCCATTTCCGCCCTTCTAATGAGTCCTGGAAAATAACCTCTGCATCCCCCGCTGGTAGGTGGGGAGGGCCGGGTGGGGGGGAGGAGCGCACGCAGGAACACGTGGCCCTGGCCTGATCTCAGGTGGCATCAGCAGCAGCGGGTCAGGAGCTGGTAACACTGCATGTCTCCTTCCTGTTCATTGTGAAGCCTTTGGAGACATAAGAGTCCTTGAATCGGCTCAGTTGCTTTTATGAGCTTAAGCGGGGGACCCCCAAAAGACTTGAATTATCTTTTGGAGGGCGGGCCCCTTTAAGTACAGGCTTTCCCTGCTAGGTAAGTGTTCTAGGAACACATAGCCATCTGGGGACCAACTAGCATTGTTGTGAGAGGGTGTACTCAGCTTCAGTGAATTTTTTTTTTTTTTTTAGATTCTTTTAATGCATTTGCCCATTTCACGGTGGGTAATTTACAAGTTCACCTGCCCACACTGTGCTGCGTGCTCAGCAGTTTTTGACCAAAAACGGCATGACCCCCATGCCCTGCTCTCCCTATTCATCCAATCTTGCCCCAAGCAACTTTTTTTTCCCCAGATGAAAAATGTCCTCAGAGAGAAATGTTTTGCCAATGTGGAAGAGGTAAAACAAAAAATGGCAGAAGCACTAAAAGTCATCAACATTGACGCATTCCAAAACTGTTTAAGTAGGTGTATTGCATGAAATGGAGAGTACTTTGAAGGTGATTGAAGTTTAAACATGTAAGAATAACTATACAATTTTTTATAAATAAATCCCGAGCTTTTTACTGAGTATAGCCTCTCACAACATTGCTAGCTGGTTCACAGATGCCGATGGGATCCTAGAGCACTCACCTAGTGGGGGAAGCCTGTACTTCAAGGGGTCCTCCCTCCTAAAGATAATTCAAGTCTTTTGGGGCCCCCTCGCTTAAGCTCTTAAAAGCAACTGAGGTGATTTACACACACACACAACTTTTCTTATTTCTCTGTGCTGACTTGTGCCTACAGACAAAAATATTTAATTTTTATAAATTTGATGATAATGCATGATCTAGCTTGAATTCATATCTTTCATTCAACCGTATCAAGAAAAATGCCTGGCTGGGTGCAGTGGCTCAAGCCTGTAATCCCAGCACTTTGGGGGACCGAGGCGAGAGGGTTGCCTGAGCCCATGGGTTCGAGGCCAGCCTGGGCAACATGGTGATACCTCGTCTCTACAATAAAATCAAAAAAATTAGCTGAGTGTGGTAGCACATGCCTGTGGGTTCGGCTACTTGGAAGGCTGAGCCAGAAGGATCACCGGAGCCTGGCAGGTCAACGCCGGGGTGACTGTGAGCTTGCCACTGCACTCCAGACTGAATGACAGAGGGAGACTCCAACTCAAAAAAGAAAAAGAAAAACGCCCCGTGTCTGCAAATTCAGATATATATGTACCATTACATTTTTTTTTGAGTCGGAGGCTCACTCTGTCTCTCAGGTTGGAGTGCAGTGGCACAACTGTAACTCATCACAGCTTCGACCTCATAGATCTAGGTGATCCTTCTACTTTAGCCTCCTTAGTCGCTGGGACTACAGGTGCACACCACAGGTGCACACTTATTTTTTTATTTTTCTGTAGAAACAAGGTCTTGCAATGTTGCCCAGGCCAATCTCAAACTCCTGGGCTCAAACGATTCTCCTGCCTTGGCCTCCCAATCTGCTGGGATGATAGGTATCAGCCACCCTGCCTGGTTGTACCATTACTTTGGATATTTCAAGCAGTATATTTCAAACAACAGGATGTCTGATACACGTTTTACGGAAGAAATGAATCGTGGGCAAAAAGGTATTTAGCTCATCGCCCACAGGGCACTCCAGCGGGATTCAATGTTCAATGATTCCAAATAGGTTTTATATAAACATTGTGTGATGGCTGGTGCTCCCTCAACAGCACGGGTGAGCACATGCCCCAGAAAGCTCTGAGTGTCTCGGGGTCTCCCTGTCTTCTTTTCCAAAAGCACACGGTGAGCACGTGCCCCAGGCCGGTCTGCACGTCCCGGTGCCAGGCCAACGGGACCAGAGAGGAAGTGAGTATCTGCTTCCGGTAGACGTGTTCCGCTTCCGGTCGACGCGAGATGCTTCCGGTCGATGAGGGCTGCTTCCAGTTGTCGACCTGACCTCCCACATGACCTTTCACTCTCCCTTCCTCCCTAATATACCGAAGGAGGCTGCAGCCCGAGGCAGGAGGGCCTGGATCCCGGAGTCACTGCGTGGGTTTTGTGCGGGATGATGCTACTGAGATCTAGGGACTGTCTGTGACGGCAGCAAGCCCACCTCGTCTCTGCGCCTCGTTTGCTGATCTCCTGCGACATTCTCGAGGACACTGGGCCAAAGGACACGTGCTTCTTCCACGTGGACACTGCTGCCATCAGGCCGCCATCCTCACGTGGCCATGGATCTTTCTGGGCTCTGTGGCCTGGCCTGGGCGCCTGCAGCCGCTCCACAGACAAAGACGGGTCCTTCCTGTTCTTTGTCTGGGTGCCGTCCCTTCCTTCTCTGAAGCAGAAACTGCCTGAAAGGGCTAACTGATTTTGCTCAATTTTGGAAAAAAATGAATAGCCAAAGAGCTCCTCTGTGTAGTCCTGGAGTGGTGGACGCCCTGAGGTGTGCTGCCCACGGGGTCAAGATTGACCCTGACCTTAGCATGGCACAGCCATGCCCGGTCCTGCTGATCTGTGGTTCCATCCCGTCCACTCCTGCTCCCCCTACCCCTGCACCATGGGTGCTGGGCTGATGGTGGGCAGCTTCTGTCTGGTCTAGTTTAGCATACAGTAGGCACTGGGGAGGTGCATTGTATGAAAGAGTAAGAACAAGAACGAGTGAATGAGGGGCTAGGGCAGCGGTTCACGTCTGTAATTCCAGAACTTTGGGAGGCCGAGGTGAGAGAATCACTTGAGCCCAGAAGTTCAAAACAAGTCTGGGCAATGTAGCAAGACCTCCATCTCTACAAAAATAAAAATAAAAAAATTAGCGGGGCATGGTGGTGCATGCCTATAGTCCCAGTGACTTGGGAGGCTGAGGTAGGAGGATTGCCTGAGTCCAGGAAGTCGAGGCTGTGATGAGCTGTGATCGTGCTACTGCACGATCTGGGCAACAGTGATACCCCAACCAGTTTGAAAAAAAAAAAAAAAAAAAAGAGTAGTTGAGCGCATGACTTCATATTGAATTCCTACCCCTCATACCTTAAAATGTGACTCTACTTGGAGATGAATTTTTACAGCGGTAATTACGTTAAAATGAGGCCATTTTAGGGTGGCCCTAATCCCATAGGATGGTGTCTAAGAAGAGGAGATCTGGACACAGACACAGAGGAAAGACTGCATGAGGACACAGGGAGAAGATGCCTCCTACAAGCCAAGCAGGGAGGACTCGGGGGAACCTTGACCTTAGACTTCAGCCTCCAGGACTGCCTGCGATTCAAGCTGCCCACCCTGTGGTGTGGTTAGCATGGCGGCCTGGGCAGACGCACACAGAGGTTTTGCATATTGTGTCGGCTCGTAGCTGCTTAAAGTGGGCTGAAACCTAGCTGCTGGGGACCAGGCAGGCTCCCACCCTGAGCTCCCGGATGCCTGCCCCTGTGCCACCCCCCCCACCTGCCTCCTCCTTGGGCTGCGTGGGATGCTCCTGCTGCTGTCTCGGCTCCCACCTACGGTCCCTATTTTGTCTCTCAAACCCTGCTGCTTTGCCCTCATTAGCTGCTCCGAATCCCATTTTTAGTCCTTTTATTTCCACACCTCCGAGACGTCAGCATATTTCATTCCGTCGCCAGGACCGAGCCCTGCAAGGCCAATTATTCCTCATTTGGAACAAGTTCTCTTCGGCACGAAGAACTTCCCATGAAAAGTTATTCATTTTATTTCAGGCAACTCGAAAAGAAGTTATGAGTAATAGGGGAAAAAAGGGTGCGAGCAGATGTGTGGGGCTGTGCGTGCATGTGAACGCCTCATGGTTGTGTGTCCAAAGAACATACGAACAACCCCTGCTGTGAATACTGTCTGGCTGGAATAGTTGCCATCACACTTGAGTTTTAACGAGACCGGGGGCTGAATCTAGCTAGGCTCAGCCACTTTCTGCATGATCAAGGATAAGTTACTTAACCTCTCTGGGCCTCAGTTTCCTCACCTAGAAATGTGGATAAAGCCCATTTCTCTCAGATGCTCAAAGAGGAGGAAGGTAAGGCTCAGAAATGTCAGGAGAGAAGGCCAGGCATGCTGGCTCATGCCTATAATTTCAGCACTTTAGGAGGCCAAGGCAGGAGGATTACTTGAGCCCAGGAGTTTGAGACCAACGTGGGCAACATAGCAAGATCTCATCTCCACACAAAAAAAATTAAAATTAGCCAGGCATGGTAGCATGCATCTGTAATCCCAGCACTTTGGGAGACCAAGACGGGAGGATTGCTTGAGCCCAAGAGTTTGAGACCACCCTAGACAACATAGCAAGATCCTTGTCTCTACAAAAGAAAAAAAAAGAAAAAGAAATTAGCCAGGTGTGGCATATGCCTAGAGTCCCAGATACTCAGGAGGCTGAGGTGGAAGGATTGCCTGAGCCCAAGAGGTTGAGGCCTTGGCCAGCCATGATCCTGCCACTGCACTCCAGCCTGGGTGATGGCAGCCACTGGCCTGGACCCAGAACTGTGAGAGTTACTGAGGCAGGGCACACCTTATACCAGCAAGCGTTGGCAGGGGAGCTATTTTCTTCCTGGCGTTTCAGATCAGCACATGCTAATAGTCACCTTTATGTTCTGAGCAAGCTCCCAGAGTTTCTTTAAGGGCATGTGTTTGCTTTCGTGGCCTTTAAAATGCCCAATTAAGGTTTATGGCTTTGGCTGGAATAGCCAACCTCCTGTTTATTATGAAGTCTGCAAGCTGGAGTCATTGGGAAAGGGAGGGCTTCCTTCCTTCCTCCTGCTGCTGGCCCAGGAGCCAGCCCGATTGTCAGCCTCCAGGGAAGGCATCAGGAACGAACAGCACAGATGAGAAGGCACGAAGCAAGCCCGTTCTTTCTGTGCTGTTAGACAGGGGCTGCAACCAGCCAGATGTGCAGCTGTCCTAGCCACACCTAAGATCGCTGCTTCTGAGGGGTGGAGCTCAGGACACCTGCACGAGGGGCTGCATGAGTGAGACACACACATCAGAGTTCCCAAAGTGGCTCCCAGCTGTGACTGCGACTTCCTTCCTTCCTCCTTTGATTTTTTTGTAGAGATGAGATCTCACTGTGTTGCCCAGGCTGGTCCTCATACATCTAGTTTCAAGCAATCCTCCCACCTGGGCCTCCCAGCCAGGTGCTCTGAGGCTGTGTTTGCACACTGCTGGGGCACCACAGACATCTGTTTCCTACAAAGTACCTGGCCAATAGTTGCGGGATCCTCTAAAGCGAATAAGAGCTAATGGGGGTCCCTTGGGTGCAGTGAGCCCCCTGAGGGGCAGAGGCCTGATGGTCTGCAAGTGCTCATGGTGTAACTGAGAAGGGAAGCCCAGTACGTGAGTCAGTGCTCAGTGTGCAGTCTGAACTACCCAGGCAGCAAGCGTGTGTCTGCTGACAGGTGCCAGGGTGGAGGAAGGGTGCCGAGAGGGGAACCAAGCAGCTCCCAGGAGGAACCTGGAGGCTGTGGGCCTGGCAGGAGCCGAGAGGCCAGTCTTGGGAGAGAGCTTGGGGAGCAGGGGCAGGAATGAGTGTTGTGCCCTCAGACATCGGAGCCTGCTGACTAGATCTGGCACCAGCGTATCATCAACTTGGCAGAAGACCACAAAAGAAATCCCCTTGAGGCCAGCCACGGTGGCTCACACCTATAAATTCAGCACTTTGGGAGGCCGAGGTGGGAGGCTTGCTTGAGCCCATATGTTCCAGACCAGCCTGGGCAACATAGCAAGACCTTGTCTCTACAAAAAATAAAATAAGTTTCTGGGCATGGTGGAGCACGCCTGGGTTCCCAGCTACCTGGGAGGCTGAGGCAGGAGGATCGTCTGAGCCCAGGAGGCTGAGGCTGTAATAAGCTGTGATTGTGCCACTGCACTCCAGGGTAACAGAGTAAAACACTGACTCAGAAAAAAAAGTTCTCTTGAAGAAACTCATTTGCTATCTTTGTCAGTAAGCGTTGGCGGCAATTAGTGTCTTATTTGAGCTCTAAACAGACAGCTGGGAGTCCTGAGTCCTGGTCCAAGCTTGGCCACCACTGTGTGTTCCTGGTTGTGGACACACTTGGCCTCACCTGTCCTTGTAGGAAACCAGGAGGTTGGGAGAGTTGGTTTCTAAGACAGGCCTGCCAGAAAGTTCTTTATGCTTTTATGATACACGGTGGCCTTAGCCAGGAAGGGGAAGCTCACCTGAGGGGTCTTGAATGCTCAGTTCAGGGGTTGATCATCCACAGGGATTCGCTGTCCTGCCTGCAGTCCAGAGAGACTTGCTTTTGGAGGCTCACTCCCCTCTTCTCCTCATTGCACAGATCAGGGGAGCTCTTCTAATGACAAATAGCTTGTTTGTTGCATGGGCTGTGGGCTGGTGCTAGGAAAACCATCGACCAGGTAGTGTGCAAGCTCTCTGTGGATTAGAGAACGTAAGCTTTGAGGTAGAACCAGGCAGAGACAAAGGTCTGCAGTGCCTCATGGTTGAGGGCCATGCCCAGGAGCGGAGGGGCTGGGACCTCCTTCCTGGCCCAGCTTTGGCTCTGACAGAGCACTGGGCATACCTGCAAACCAGACAGACTGCCACCATACCGTGCAGAAAAGGTCATCCTGCCCTTGCCTGCCTAGCACAGCACTGCAGAAGGGGCCTAATTACTAATTAAAGTCCTGGCCGCCCGGGTTGGAATACTAATCCCTGCAGCTGCACTGGTCTCAATGCACGTGTTCCATGCGTCCTGGAGAGCAGGGGTGAGACTGGGGCAGAAGCGGTTGGTTTTCATCGACTTCGTGTTTCCAGCCTGGGAGCAGCCCCTCTCCTGCAATTCTCAGAGCTGTCATGATGTGCTTAGAGGTGGTCTGTCTTGTTCTCCTTCCTGGTGCCACAGTCAGAAATGGGGCCTCCTGGTGGCTCAGAGTCCCCTCCCTACAATTTGCTTCTCTCATCTTCTGAAGTAAACCCCTTTAGCTGGGACAGCCCAGCTCAGGCCTGGCTGGGAGGGGGATGCTTTTCTCATGAGAGGTCCAGCAGGCTTTGCCCAGCTGTTCCATCAGTGACCCTGGGACCATCAATCAGCCTTGGATTCACCCCGCTCCAGTCACCCAGCTGATCCTTAGTTCCTGTCCTAGCTAGCGCTGGGAAATGAGCACCTCTAGGGATCTAGAAAAGTCTACTTCTGGTTGGGTGTGGTGTCATTTCAGAACTTTGGAAGGCTGAAGCAGGATGACCACTTGAGGCCAGGCGTTCATGACCAGCCTGGGCAACATAGTGAAACTCTATCTCTACAAAAAATTAAAAAATAAAATAGCCGGAAGTCGTGTGCCCGTAGTCCCAGCTACTTGGGAGGCTGAGGTGGAGGATTGCCTGAGTCCAGGAGGTCAAGGCTGTGGTGAGCCATGCTTGTGCCACTGCGCTCTATCCTGGTCAACAAAGTGAGACACCAACTCACACACAAACACACAAGAAAAGTGGACTTCCATGGTCTCTGTGGAGTGAGGGAGAGGTCAACAGTGAAGGTTGAGACTCTCATGGGCTGTCCTGGCAGGGAGCAAGAGGTGTGGCCAGCCCTTGACCCACCAGCATCTCATTGGGTTATTCTATCTCCTTTGGCTCCACATCCAGCTGTGCACAAGCCCCTTCACCTCTGGCCCTCGCCCCTCCTGTCCTGCCACGAGAGAGGCACGCCCATGGTCAGTTCACCCTCCAGAGAGCCCTCGCTGACATTCCATCACAGGGGGCCCCTCTGCGGGGACTCTCAGTGGCTTGGCCTCTTTATTTTTCTCAGCGCCTTTGTGGCCATCTACAGTGGGCTTATATGGTATGTGTTCAAGGGTGGGTCATCCTGTCATGGTGGCTGACAACTTCTTCATGGCAGGGCTGCGCCTGGTTTGTTCACGTACAGCTTAAGACATCAGCCCCTAATATTTATTTGCTTCATGAGTGGACCAACGCATGAATGGGCGGATGGATTCCCACCAATGGACGGGCGGATTCCCACTAGTGGGACGATAGATGCTCCCCACTGGGACAATGGATTCCCCCCACTGGGATGGATGGATTCCCATCACCAAGATGAAAGCCAAAGAGGGCACTGATGCTGCTTAGAATCCCGAGGCCATGGCCAGGACTGGCAGCTGCCACCAAGCAGGAACGTCCTACCCTCCACCCGGCAGGAGAGGTGGTCTTGGCTGGAGGGGCAGGGAAGGCAGGGTTGCTGGTTCAGAGCCCCTTGCTCACCCAGCCCTGAGCTCCCCCAGGGCACCAAGGCAAGGGGCTGCACTCCAGTGGAAAGGCCCCAAGACAGCCCCCGGGGCACCTGCCTTCTCTCCAGGATGACATGAACCACACTGAAATGGGCAACTATGGTCCAATACAGCAGCTGTTTTCAGTAGCTCAGATGCTCCAAGAATAAAGATTTGGGTCACCCCACCAGGCAAGGAACCAGCTGAGGGACTTGCTAAGGGCACAGGGAATATGGAACAGAAATGAAAGACGGTGGTCATAAAACCAACTGTGACCATGTGATCAGTTAGAAACACAAGGTGTAACCATGATGTGTATTCCTTATTTAGCTATGGATTTGTTTGTGTATATGTGAGTCACCATTCTCCCTCCTCCCTCATCATTTCCCTACCATCTGACTTAAGCTACATTGACAGTAGTTGACCTCCTGTCTCAGTAGGGTGAGCAATTCCTGAGATGGTCCCATGATCCCCTTCTCTCCTTATTCATGGCCTTAAGTCCCCTACTCCGGCTTGTGGGCTGGACCTAGGGTCTCACTTCTAATGAATGGGTAGAATATGACAAAAGCGATGGGTTGTCACTTCCAAGACTAGAGGTTAGCTACAAAAGGACTGTGACTTCCGTTTGCCCCGCCCCTTTTAAAGTCTCATCCAATGAATCAGCTGCCTTCCTCACAGCCAATTGAAGATGAGAAGTAATGAGCTTGGCGAAAAGGGGTTAAATTTTTTCTGCAAGCAGGTTACAAAGAGGTGGTTCGGCAGCATAAACCCCCACTCAAAGCAACACAGACTTATTTCAGTATTTATAGCTAAAGCAGGCAAAGCCTTATCTATCTTAATTATTGATTAACAGAGTCTACGTGCCCTGTGACCATTACCCAGAGTCCTTCTTGATCAGCATTTAGTCTTTTCAACACCTATCGACATAAACCAGTGTCCAGATTACATCAGTCTTGTTTTTTCTTTTAAGTTACATGTTTCTTTAAACAATCCCAGACTGAGTCCCTTCTATTCAGTTGTGATTCATTATTCATATACGGAGAGTTTCTGGTTCACATAAGACCCAACTAATGATTACACAGGACGGTAAGTCTAAACTAGACACCACAGGAAAGGGGTTTACATTTAAAGAGGTGAACACCTTTAAGGATTTCAGGGAGTTTTAACAGTCCATCTCTTGTGAAGGCCTTTTTTTTCAGACGTGTAACTCCCTTATTTTTCATACCAGCTGCTTCTGCCAACTTGCCAGACAAAATTGGCCTTCCAGTCAGTCAGGGTTGTGCTTGGGAGGCTGAGGTGGGAGGATCGCTTGAGTCCAGGAGTTTGAAGCCGCAGTGAGCTATGAGCTCACCACTGTATTCCAGCCTGGATGACAGAGTGAGACACTGTTTCTAAAAAAAAAAAATTAAGTAAACAAGGGGTATGTGACTCAGGAAAAGGAACAGACAACACCCAAAGATGGAGAAAGGGAGTTTGTATCCTCTCGTGATCAGAGGGTCCAGTGTTTTCAGTTGAACGAAGGACAGTGCCTATATTAGGGATAAGTGGGGTTTCTGCTCCTGCCTTTACCTGGGTGGGCACTTAGTGTGTCTAAATGAGCTATATGGGGGCCAGGTTGACAAGGGCTGGGCCGTGGTGGACTTGTGCCATGCCAGCCCACTGACGTGGAACCGTGCGGCTCAGAATTCTTTCCATGCATAGCCGGGTTGCATTTGGTCCCAAAAAGCATCATGTGTGGGATTTGGGGGCAGGAGGTGGGGCCCTGTCCTTCTTACGTTCAGAGGTTGGAGCAGCCACAAGACACTGACACAGCCCCCTCCCCCAACACCGTGGTTTCTGGCAGGTACACCTTGTCGACATGGTAGCAGCCAGGCCCCCAAGACTTCCGCTCCTGTCGGGTCCCTCATGGTCCTCTATCTTCTGGGCCAAGTGTGTCACTCAGCTCCTGCTGAAGGTCCCCAGCTTTTCCTGCAGGACCCCAGGAGCCGGCGGTGGCGGTGAGGCTGCCTTGCAAGGGGTGTCGTCCTGGCAGTTTTTAGGGTGCCCCTGCTCCTTGCCCAGTGGAGCGCCCCACCCTGCTGATCGCAGGCAGCCGCAGCAGACGATGAAGCCAGCGTCCTCGTGAACGAACGTTGTGGAAGGGCAAATCCTACCGTAAATCCTGTAACTTCGTCTCCTGGCGTTCTGCTTCTCTGATCAAAGTCTAATACAAACCTAATCCCCGCAGAGTGAAGCCCTATTCCCTGACTCCTGGAGGATCAGAAGAAGCTCTTGATGGAACGTGACTGTCACAGCAGAACAGGAACATGGTCAGGACAGCCGGGCTTTCCAGGGTGGGAATCGCACAAGGACCCCTAGAACTCACAGAGGCTAGGCCCTATGCCTGGAGGGCCGTGTGCCCTGATGTGACTGGGACATATGTGTGCACACTCACACGCACACACAGAGATGCACACATACATAGAGACAGGCACAGACTTATACACAGACACACACACAGACACACAAAAGAGAGACACACAAGCACACACACATAGACATACACACAGAGACACACGACAGAGACACACAAACACACACACATAGAGACACACACAGACACAGAGATAGACACAGACATACACAAGGACATACAACAGAGATACACACAGACACATGCACAGGCACACAGACACAGAGACACACACAGACACATAAACAGACAGACATACACAGAGATATACAAAAGACAGAGACAGACACATAGAGACAACACACATAGAGACAGATACAGACATACACAGAGACGTGAAACAGAGACTCACACAACAGACATACGCACAAACAGACACACATAGGGACAGACACAGACCTACACAGAGACATGCACAGACACACACAGATATACCCACAGACACAAAGACACACACATACACAGAAACATACAGAGACACATAGACACACACAGAAACACAGATAAAAACACACACATAGACCCCTGGACAGACACACAGAGATCACACATGGACAGACATATAGACACATAGACACACACACGTGCACACACAGAGACCCAGACACAGAGAGAGACATACACACAGACACACCTAGAGACACACACAATCACACACTGACACACACACATGGAAGGACTTCCTGCAGCCCCATTTGAGTGTTTAACCCCTTGCCAGGAAGCAGCGCACTTCGAGTGGCTCCTTACAGACCTTTGTCTTTCTTGCTGATTCCTTGAAACTGCAAGAGAAGAAAAGGATCTCATAGAATGTGGTTCCACTTTGCCATTTGGTGAGGCCAGCCTCAGAATTCGTAGGGACTTCCTGTTGTGGGGACAGGTTAATGGGAGCGCTGAGTTGCAGTAGCGTGGAGGCCATGTGCCCGAGCCCATGTCTCCTTCGGGCATGGCACCAGGGGGCGGGCAGCGCCTCCTTGGCTAGGCCAGCCTGCTCCTTCACTGCCTCCGTGCCTCCTGCCTGGGGAGATGGGGTGGCTGTGCCAAGGGGCAGTGGCACAGCTGGTCCTGCCTCAGGAATGGCAGAGTGGAGGGGACAGGCTGCCATGGCACAGAAGTGCATGGTGGCCCCGTCATGCTGGCCACCCTGGGACCAGCCCTGAGGGATGGGATGGCCCTGAGGGATGGGAGAGGCTGCAGCACTGCACCGTGGGCACACCCAGCAGAGAGAGCACACCAATGAGGGCTTCCGGAGCCCATCTTAGAGTTGAGAGCATAATGTGGCAAACCCAGATCTCAGAGGGCTTTTCTAAGGTTCTTTGTCTTTTCCAAAGAAGTCACCCAGAGGTATGGCAGGGAGAGACATGGGTTTATTGGAACTTAGGAGAGACACCAATGGTGGCTAGTCGGTGAAGAAAGAATCCATGCCTCAGGGCAGTACAGCGAGCAGTTTTGTAGTCAAACAAGTGAATTCTTCAACTTGCTATGCAGTATTTACAATCACAGTGAGTAAGGAACCTGCCCACATTGTTCTCAGCTCTGCTTGGTCACCTGCACCCAATTCATGATCAGGAATATGTATATCCAGCAGAGACCAGCCTTGGTCAGAGGCTGCTCCCTGAGGAAGGGGCAGGAAGAAGCCAGGTCTAAGGGGAAAGGGCCTATATCCAGAGAGACCCTCACAGAGAGGAATCACTCCGAAGGGCCCATGCCAGTCAGCTGAGACCTACCTTCCACCTGGCCTCGAGGCCCAAAGAAAGTCCGGCGTGTCACCACGTCCAGTTTCATTCCTCATTCGTCTGTGTGTGGATGCCTCCATTTTTATGCTCCTGGAGTGGATGGGGTGGTATGAATCCAGAGGTTTGTTGAAGGGCCAGATGGACAGAGAAAATGTATATTTGTGTGTGAATCGTTCCCTTCTCTGACATGGTCTTTCCCACAGTGGCAGAAGCTGGGGTTTGGAGCCACTGCTGTCAGCCTCTGGTATCTGCCAGCCCTGACCCCAGCAGAGACATCTCCCCAGCTCCAGCCCCAGGGCCACATAGGGGAGGGTGACAGTGAGTGTCACCCTCTGCCAGCTGTCTCCTCTCTACTCTCAATTGTGGGTCCAAAGTCAGACTCCAGGGCACTCCAAACCATGGTTGCACAGTGGGTCCCTAGGAAGGCAAGTTCTCTGGAGACATTCACCTGACTTGGGAGAGGTCTGCACATCCTCGTGTTCCCGAAGAAACAAGTCTGGCTGCTTTTCCTCACTGTCAAGCAAAGACAAGAGGCAGAAGCTGGGAGAAAAGGGAGTTTTAATTTTTCTGCATCCAGGTTATAGGGAGAGAGTTGGCATCATTACCAAAACCTGCTCAAAGGTGGTGCAAACTTACTTTGGGTTTTTGAAAGGACATGACATGGATTTAATATAGCCAATGAGCAACCATTTTAACATTGCCTAAATCTCATGTTTTTCTAGCAGTTCACTTAACTTATCCTCTAATCATTAGCCAAGGACAGAAACAGTTTCTCAGAGACAGACCCTGCCACCATGGCAGCAGTCATGTGACTAACCTACCCATCTGCTTGCTGTACATCACCTGACATCAGTACCTGAGCTTACCTGCCCCTTCGTGACGACATGGAGCAGTCTGCCACCCAGTCACCTTAATGACCTTATCCCATCAAAGGGAAGGATTAACAGGACTCAACCCCTGAGCAACCAGCCACCATTCCCTTGCTGATCTATGGTGTGGCCATGTGCTCTTTGAGCTATGGCCGTCGCCATGTTTCCTGGCTTTGCCTCCCTCCCCCACCTTGAGGAAGTAAATCTCCTCTTTCTCTCTCTCTAATTTACTTTCTAAATAGCCTCTATTTTCTACTCGAACCTCTGTGAAATTCTTTGCATCTTTCATGTGGCATCAGATCGCATACCAGACACCCATACCTCAGCGGACCTGACCTAACATTCTGGAGACCCCATTGGAAGCGTGACCTAACAGTTGTTGTTGTTGTTGTTGTTTTGAGTCAGAGTCTCATTCTGTCACTCAGGCTGGAGTGCAGTGGCACAATCATGGCTACCGCAGCCTCGACCTCCCGGGCTCAGGCAATCCTTCCACCTCAGCCTTTCAAGTAGCTGGCACTACAGGCACCATGTCTGGCTAATTTTTTATAGAGTCAATGTCTCGCCATGTTGCCCGGGCTGGTCTCTAACTCCTGAGCTCAGGCAATCCTCTAGCCTTGGCCTCCCAAAGTGCTAGGATTACACAAACATGATCTGCTGTGCCTGGTCTTACTTTAGCACTTACGTCTGCATTTCATCACCCTTTACCTACCCTCAGTTAAAGTTAACAAAGTCTCTGTGCAGTATGACATCCTTCACCCAACCTGAGTTTAAAATTAACAAAGCTTACAAGCAGTTTCGACATTTTTCAAGAACTTCCAATCATGCTCCCATTCCCTTGTATGTGACCACTGACATACTAGTATAATATCTGAGAGTTTACAACACAGACTTACAGAAGGTTGCAACCCTCAAACGGGGGGGGGGGGGAACCGAAATGAAAAAAAAAAAAATGAATAAATTTACTACATTTTTATCCCCTTATTTTTTATTTTAAAGATGCGGGGTACAATTCAGGATTAGTTACGTAAGACCAGGCACAGCAGATCATGTTTGTGTAATCCTAGCACTTTGGGAGGCCAAGG
>CAUYQG010163946.1:0-20227 GCA_963574415.1 Tarsius wallacei
ACAAGAACAAGAGCTAGCCGAGCTCGGTGGCTTAGCCTGTAATCCTGCGCCTTGGGAGGCTGAGGTGAGTGGATTGCCTGAGCCCGCGGATTCGAGACCCGCCTGGGCAACTTGGCCAGACCTCATCTCTACAATAAATCAAAAAATGAGCCGGGCGTGGTAGCGCACGCCTGTAGTTCCAGCTGCTTGGAAGGCTGAGGCGGAAGGATTGCCTGAGCCCAGCAGGTCGAGGCTGCGGTGGCCGGGAGCGGCCACTGCACTCCAGTCTGGGCGACAGAGTGAGACTCCAACTCAAAAAAAAAAAAAGAACAATAGCTAGATATGTAATAAAGCAAATACAGTATTATGTAATCATAAAACCTAGATGATAAGTACAAATGTTAACTTAGAATTCTTTCGACTTCCACATGGTTTTTGTAGAGTGTGTTTGAAACTTTTCATAATAAGATGCTGAGAAAAAAATTTAACCAATGCCTAGGTCTGACGTGGACTTCAGTCCACAACTGAATCTATGCTGTAGCTGAGAGCAACTGAGAAAAGCATGACCAAACAGGACGCCACAAGTGGGAGATACTGTTATGTTACCTTTGGCAAACCCCATTTTTTGAAAACTAGGAATTCTGAAGCAGATATTTGGATTTAATGGTTCTTTTCATGAAAATGTTAGTCATGTGAAATAAACAGCTAGAGAATATTGTACTGGATATTCCACTCTATTATTTTTTCTGAGTGGAACTAGATTTGTGGAACACTCAGAAACCAGCAATTTGGGGCATCATTCTTTCAGTGGTGGCATTACTGGTACCCTGGTCCACATTTGCTTTTTTTGGTCCCCTAACATGCATATCAGGGAACTATTTCCATCTTACGTAAAAAAAAATATATATATATATAAATTATTCTAGGCTAGAAACTTAATATCTGAGACAATAGATATTTTCTACTAGTGGCTAAGTTGAAATAGAATTATCTGAAATAATAATGACCTTGAAGTAGAGGGGTCCTCATCACAGAAGCTGTTTGAGTACAGTCTCAAATGGAGGAGGTTGGTGTTGCAGATGGAATTTGTCTATAGGATGTGGAGTTAATTCTCTTCCTTTTAAAATATTCTCTGATTGGAAGATAACAATTTTACAGTATATGAACTGTCCATTATGTCTTGTCTAACCTCTGAAATAAATGTTGCCAAACTCATGGTAATTTACAAGATCATTACAGCCATTACCTACCTGCGTCACCACCCTTTGCTATGCTTTATTCTTATCCACTATTTTCCCACCATTCAACTTACTTTAAGACAATATTATATTTTAATGTAAATATACTTCTACTGGGATAGGAAATATATTTTGAGTTACTTTCTAGGCAATAGATTGCAATGGTTTAAAACTAACCCACTTATTTAGTATGAATTTATGCCAATTTATTACCCCTCACTAGGGATACATAATTATAAAATAATCCTATAACAATCAGCCAAATAATGTGGCCCCAACAGATCTATAACTTACAGTTTCTGCATAATTCTCCTCCAAGCCTTACTACTTTAGCATAAGAACTATAAATGTGAAAGTCCCTTAAATCAGGCAGACTGTACAATTGGTCATTAAAACTGGAATAACATAAAACAACATAGATTAAACATAGAAAGAAACTAATATCTTTTGGACTAGTAACCTGCTCTTAGACATTAATTAGATTTTTTTGTCACAGAAAAGTCTAGTCTGCCTTAGAAGAAAATCAAAGTGTGTTCCCAATGCTTTATAATATTGGCTTAAAAAATAAAAATGCCCTAGTGAGTCAGGCCAATGCAATAATAAGGGGGAACATATTTACTTCACGATGCCATCTGGTAAAGGGACTAGCTGCCTTCGTATCTTTTTTTTTTTTTTTGAGCTGGAGTCTCACTGTCACCCAGACTGGAGTGCAGTGGCCAGGCGCAGCCTCGACCTGCTGGGCTCTGGCGATCCTTCCACCTCAGCCTTCCAAGTAACTGGAACTACAGGCGTGCGCTACCACGCCTGGCTGATTTTTTGATTTTTATTGTAGAGATGAGGTCTCGCCAAGTTGCCCGGGCGGGTCTCAAACCCGCGGGCTCAGGCAATCCACTCACCTCAGCCTCCCAAAGATGTGGGATTACAGGCTGAGCCACCGAGCCCGGCTGCCTTCATATCTTTTTTTTTTTTTTTTTTGACTTAAGGGACTTTCTTTGGATGACCATTGGTGAAACTTTTAGTGCCCCACGCCATCACCAGAACAATTCCACTCATTGCTTACATGCGGACCCTTTTAGGTATATTGCATGGAGCTTTGCAACTACTGTAGTTTGGCAAAAAGAGAAACCATAGATTATGTTGAAAAACATAAAGTGATCTTTTTATTGTTTTACCTTCACATGCATTAAAGAACCTTTTAAAACACGATTCTAATCAAGGTCTGGAGAAAGTCGAAATAACAAAATCAATCACCTGGGGACCTTTGTTAAAATGTTGTCAAAACATAACATCCTCCCCAAACGGGCAAAAAGAAAGTTATAGGAGAAATAAGATACTTGAGAAGTCTCTCATCACAACTTAAGAACCATTGTTTTTAGAGGTAGAAGCTGTTTTGTTAAAAGGTATGTGGTGTGATGTTATTTTATTTACCTATAAAGCAAATAATATTCTTTATCCTCAGGTAAAGTTGTTTTGGGGAATTTAGCATTGAAATACACTTTATTACATGTTTTAGAAATTTTTAACAGCTAAAGAGCAAAAACCTCTCTGGGCCTGAAAGGATGAACATTATCTGGGACCGAAAAAGACAAAAGGAGCCCTGTTATTAATCAGGCTGAGAGGACTGATGCATATGACAGCAACTGAGAGACACTAACAGGAAACAAGTCTCTTCTGAGGTCACACAGCGGCTGCAAAATGTCATAAGGACTTCCTGGCTGTGTGACTACTGCTTTCCCACCATGACACCCCAGACCCCAGACCCATCTTGCTACACCCATCTGACACTGAGGATACACACCCAGAAGCTAAATTGCCCATACCTCATGCAGCACTCCATCCCTGGCTAATCCTAATCTCACCTCAGATGCTGCAAACGATCCAGAACTGACCCTGCTTCCTCAACCCATCTTCCTTCACAAGAAGCCCAAACTGTCCACCAGATGCTTCCTTCCTCCTCCCAGTAGAGCAGTGTCCTCAGGTTCTCTGGGAGATTCCTCCTCCTCCTTCAGGTCAGTAAATCCGACCTCACCAGACTACTGACTTGTTCTCAGTGCTCTTTGTCTGATTAGGCTTCAGCACGATCAACTAACAGCAAGGACTCTGTCTTTTTTATTTATTATGGCAAAATATACATAGCATAGAATTTATCATCTTAGCCATTTTTAAATGTACAGTTCAGTGGCATTAAACCCATTCCCCTTTTTATGCCACCATCACCACCAGCCATCTCCAGAGCTTTTCATCATTCCAAACTGAAACTTTGTACCCAATAAACAATAGTTCTCAGTACCTCCTCCCCCACCCCTGGCAAGCATCATCCTACTTATTTCCCTATGAATGTGACTACTCTATGTACCTCATGTAAGTGGACTCAGACAGAATGTGTCCTTTTGTGACGGGCTTATTTCACTTGCACAATTTTCTCAGGGTTCACCAATAGCGTACCAAGTGTCAGAATGTCCCTCCTGTTTAAGGCTGGATACTATTTAATTGTATGTAGATACCACATTTTGCTTAGCCATTCATTTGCCTGTGAACACTTGAATTGCTTCTGTCTTTATGCTACTGTGAATAATGCCGCCATGAACGTGGGTAAACAAATATCTGTTTGAGTTTATGCTTTCAATTCTTTTACGTATATACCCAGAAGCAGAAACACTGGATCATATGGTAATTCTATGTTTACATTTTTGAGGAGAATTCAGTTTCTTGACCAAATTTAATAATATTTTGTCATATTAAATGACTGCAAACCTTCCTCTGGGATGATACCTCAATATAAAAGAGGATAATTATCTGTGAGGGATATAGCCTTTCCATTAATTAGTCAGAAATGCTTATTGGGGGGAGGTTTTGGGGTTAAGATGGTAAGTGAAAATGCCACTGTTTCTCCCCCCTTAAAGATACTATTCTATACACAACCTGAAGATTCTGGAGCAGAAAGGAGCAGCTCAGCATTTGGGGACCCTAAACTAACCTCCCTCTCCCCAAGCCTTTTTGTGAGTCAGTAAAATTCTGAAACTTGTCATTAGCTACCCAGCACAGGGTCAAAGCAAGCCAGATGACTATCTTTCTTCCTTTTTCTGACTGGAGAGCATTGGAAAACACAGAGGGGGAAAAGTGAAAGGGAGACGCCAACAACAGACCTACAGGTCTTAGACTGAAACAAAGGTTGCAGAGACACATGCTGAGCTCTAGGGCGCATTCCAAACCCAAGGGTAGTTAGGATGAGCCTTGGTACAGGTCATTAGTAAAACCTAGAAGCAAAAGCCAGCCCAGGTGTTGGAAAAAGGTTGTAAACAGTGGCACACTAGCATTGCCAATTGCATTTCTTTCCCACTCCAGGCCCAGTGATGTCACACTGGGAGCTTGAAATCAGCCAGGGTGGAAGTAGTTACACTTGAGTAACTTGGTGAATTCTACAAATCAAGGCTATTTACTAGATGGAGGAGCAGAGCACTGGTGGGGAGAGCCAGTTTCCCGGTACATCACCTACTTCAGCTGAGCTCTCTTCCATCATCGCTAATCAGGCAATGTCAACAGTGGACGAGGAACATCTCACATAGAGGAATGGCACCCTCTAGAAACTAGATAAGGCATGGAAATGAATTCAACTCCAGGGTCTTCAGCAGAGTCCTAGCCCTGTTGGCTTCTTGACTGTAGCCTACTGACAGTGATTTGGGGCCTCTGAGCTCCAGAACAGTAATAGAATAAATCTGTGTTGTCTCAAGCCACTCAGTGTTTGGCAATTTGTTAACAGCAACAGTAAAATGCTGATGGAGCAAGCTGTCCACATCTGATGACTGTACAGGATCTCACAGTTTGCTAATTTTTTCTAAATTTGTTTTCTCATTCTACCCAATTTTTTTCCTTAAAATTTAAAATTATTATTTTATCATCCACCATTCTGAAGTCTGCCACTTTCCTTTTGCTACACTGTGGGGAATAGGTAATAAGTAAGCAAATATGACTGACAATGTTTTTTCCACAGTCCCTGTAACAAAAAACTAACAGTAGGCTGGGCTCGGTGGCTCAGCCTGTAATCCCATCACTTTGGGAGGCCGAGGAGAGTGGATTGCCTGAGCCCGCGGGTTCGAGATCAGCCCAGGCAACTTGGTGAGACCTCATCTCTACAATAAAATTAAAAAAAAAAATAGCTGGGCGTGGTAGTGTGCATCTGTAGTTCCAGCTACTCGGAAGGCTGAGGCAGAAGGATCGCTGGAGCCCAGAAGGTCGACGCTGGGGTGGCTATGAGCATGCATGCCACTGCATTCCAGCCTGAGCAAGAAATGAGACTCCAACTCAAAAACAAACAAACAAACAAAATCAGAAAAAAACTAACAGTAGAGCCCCAGGCTCTGTGAACAGATATTCCAGGAATAGTAGCTGCACACTCAGAAAAAGTTTGAGGATGTCGCAGATGGTATATCTTCCACTAGAGATTTGCTGTGTCTGTTAATGTATTAAAGTCTCTGAGGAGTCTTGTGGTAAAGGAAAGGGTTTAGGTTTTGCACAACTCCAAGTAGATAAAAGTTCTATTACCTCTGATTTAATTTTTCATGCAAAATGTGTTGCGTTCCATGAACCAATGCTGTGAGGACACAGCTCAGAAATGCAGGTGTCGGGATGTTTGTGGTGCTGGGTGGATCCCAGGTCTCCCACTGAAGAGCTGTGTGCCCTAGCAAGTTGCTTGGCATTCGTACCCTTCATTTTCTTATATACAGAAGGAGAATAATATGAAATCGACCGCTATGGATTTAATGTTTGTGTCTCCCCAATTCTTATGTCGAAACCCTAGCCCCAATATGATGGTGTCAGGAGGGAGGACTTTTGGGAAGTTACTAGATCATAAGGGTGAAGCCCTTATGATAGAGTTAATGTTCTTGTAGGAAGAAACACCAGAACTCTCTCTCTCTCTCTCTCTCTCCATCATGTAAGGACTCAGCAAGAAGGTGACTGTTTCAAGCCAAAAGGAGAGCCCTCACCAGGAAAAAATTCAACTTGTACCTTGATTTTGGGCATTCCAGCCTCCAAAACTATGAAAAATAAATTTCTGTTGTTTAGACCACCAAATCTATGATATTTTGTTACAGGATCCCAAGCAGAATAAGAAATCTACCTTATAGGTTTTCCCTTGGAGGCATTTCATAAGAGGAAAGACACCTGTGAGTACAGCTTCCCATGACTCAGATGCAGTTCTTGATTTTCATTCCCCTTCCTGTTTCAGTTGCAGTAAAGGCTAAAGTTGGTGCATGATACCTACAGCTTTGCACTTGCCCTGGGAGGCCTCCCAGTAGCTGCCTACTACCCTGGATAGCAGCTCTCAACCTCTAGAACTAAAATGACCAATATTTTCAGACATTTCTTGTTGACTCTCAGCATCAAAAGTCATGTGCAATATTATTTTAGTTAAACATAATACAAATTAAGTTTATTTTGAGATATCATGGTATTCAAAAAAAAAAAACAATGGGCTATCCTAGGCTAGAAAGTCAACCTAGAATAAACAAAACAAAAACAGGCCACAAATTCCTGGCCCTGCCTCTTTTTTTACAGAAGCGTTTTAGACATTTTTGTACACTGGACTACTTTGGCAAATTGGTGAAGCCTATACATCTATGTCAGAATAACGTTTGTAAATGAATGAAATACGATACATACATTGCAAAGAAAACCAAGTTACATTGATATACCATTAACAAAGTTTTTTTTAAACTATGATACAGTAACATTATTCTTATTAGTACAGTAAATAATATTAGCTAGCCACTTGTCTGGTAACAACCATAGTCTCAAAGTAGCGATAGGCATAAACTACATTTTGAGATTCTGTAACCACTGTAATGTCACATGAAAATAACAATGATTTCTATTGGTGACCAAGTCATAGGTTTTGCTCATACAAGATGATTGGTTGCCCATATTCATAGCAGATGGAGATGCTAAATTTTTGTAGAGCAGGAAGTGAAAAAAACTGTGTTCTTTTTTCCTTATCTATGTTCACAAATCTCTTGAACTCTTTTCAGGGCCCCCAGGTTAAGAGCCCCCAGCTGAAACTTTAGTTATCCTTCTGTTAAACCAAACTGAAAAAGGAAAGGTGAAGGAGAAAAATGAAAAAGAAAAAAAAGGCTCAAGGAAAGAGAGATTGAGAAACTGAGATCCAGAGTAGAATAATTCTAGTAATGTGAATGACAGTGAATGTGCTGGCAGTAAGAACAGAAAAAGAAACAAACAAACAAACAAAAAAGGAACAAAAAAAAAAAAACCCCAAGAGACTGGGAACAAGAAAGGGAACTTTATTTCCAAGTCACCTCAGTTGGGGTTAGTTACAATGGTAATACTGGGCCCTTGGGTGTGACCTCTTTCACGGGCAATCCTTTGGTAGCGAGAAGCTCTGAAACATGACCCTAACCACAAGAATGTGGGAAACGTAGCAAGTCTACCAAGATGAATACCCCAAAACCTCCAGTTACCATTGATTCCAACATATAAATTAGGGACATTCGTGTGTTTCAACAAGAACCAAACCTGCTAGTGGTGACCAATATTTCCCATGATATTTCTTAGATGAGTTGATATTTGTTCCTGTTCATTGATTTGAAACTCAATAAATAGAACTCAGGAATGGAATGCCTGGTAGTACAAAGGAAATTTTTTTGCAAAAACTAATTGAATGATAGCCAATTTCCACTTCTATTCTGTAATGTATGTACTTCTTGAATTATGAGGCATCTTAGCAATTCAGAAATTCGTCTTTAAAAATAATGATGGCAGCCTCAATATCATAGTTTTTTATTCCATATTATTTTGTTCATTTAAACTTATGCCCTAGTAACATGTTAATTGCTATTTCAGCAAAGAGTATGCTATGTACAGACACTCAGAGAAAAGTTTTCAGATCAATGAATTTTATCTCCATATAAGTCAGTTATCTTTAACAAAAACAAGGCTAAAAAAAATTTCATTTATCTTCTGTCACAGACTATATACTCCTAACTCTATCAGATAACTTTCAAATAGTGCCATTGGGGCCAAAATGGCTCTGTGATAAAATCAGTAAAAAATCTATTCCTAGTGTGAGAAAGAATTTTAAGCAGCTTGATTTAAAGTCAATTAAAATTTAACAACTGTTGCTTTGAAGTTCAGATCTTTTCTTATAAATCCGGAGTATTTATTTCTAACAGAAGTGCCCTCTTCCTGTTTAAACCTAAAATGTACACAAGAGTGGGATACTAATTAGAAGCCTGCTCATTTGTTTTAAAGTCTGTGTCTCCTCCTTAGGTCAGACTTAGCCTGAAAATAAGCACTTATGGAGAAGATAAGGGATGAGGAAAAATATCTATGGGGCCGTTGAAACCACTGAAAACGTATAACCAATTCAATGCCTTCCTCTTCCTATACTGAGTATTTGCTCACACCTTGAACTTTCCAAGGGGAGTAGCAGATGAAAGCCAAAAGCTACAGCACTGATTTTAATTACTGAACCAGACACTACACAAACATGAAAACAAGTTGATTTTTAAAAAGCATACAACACAACAATATATCCTTGGGTGCATGATAGATATTCTTTTGTTATGGGAATGACTTTTTTTAAAAATGGGGGAAAGGAGTATGGAACACAGTTCTGCAATACATGTCTGATGTATCCATCAGATTCCATGACATGGTGTGGACAAATGCCTCAATGTAGCCAAATGCCTTGGTGAAGCCAAATGGCTCAGAGAAGTCAATTTCCTAGGTAATACAAAGACAGGAGAGGCAAAAGGAATCCCAGGCCTAGAGATGACATTCTCTAGAAATGACATTCTTGGAAAGTCAGCATTTCTATTCCCCATTTCATCCCTGAATCTGAGATGCCCAAATGTCTACTCTAGGAAATCTCATCTTTTAAAAACTTGTGTAATGCAGTCTTGAAAAAATTTTTTTTTCAAAACTGTAACTTTTTGGAGGAATCTTGGGTTCACAGCAAAATTGAATAGATGTTATTACAGAGAATTTATATAAACCCTCAGCCCCTACACGTGCATAGCTTCCCCCATCATCAATATCCCACATCAGAGTGGTACATTTATTACAACTGATGAACCTATATTGACACATTGTTATCACCCAAAGTCCAGAGTGTTCATTAGGGTCCACTCTTGGGGTTGTACATTCTATGAGTTGGACAAATCTTATGCCATTCTTTATTCAGCAGAATAAAATCACATTTTCTCTTGAGAATCAATTTGGCCAATACCATACTGACACAATATAGAAACCATCTGCCTCACATGTGAGTAACACATTAGTAGTTATCCATTCAATCAGTCAATCATTTGTTCAATACTTATTGAGTGCCTGCTGTGTGCTAAGCACTGAGCCAAGCAGTCAGCATACAAGGAAACAAATATAATGTTCCTATCTTGAGTGACTCACAGACTAGTGAAAGGAAACCAGTACCCAGCCCAAACAGCTTACAAAAGCACAGGATGATTAGCCATATGTATGGAGTGCTACAAAACGCTGTCAAAGGAGCAAATATCCAAGCAGTCATAGATCCTCCAAAGCTGGTAGAACGATTCAAAAATAAAAAAGACCAAATCATCTTGTCACCTAATACTAAATGCTCAAGGCACTATGGAAGGCACTGAAAAAGTGTCCTGGACTGGCTTCATGAGTTTTGGGTCCTGCTTCTAGCTCTAACACTAGAAGCATGATGTATGTTCCTAAAACACTCTACATCTAACTCCCAGTTCCCTCAGCTGAAAAATATAAAAGAACCAGAGAAGGTGATCTCTTGGGTCTTTTCTAATTCTGATCTTGGGCACCACAAGATGTGGTTCCTACCCTTGAGTATCTTTGTACCCAGGGCAGACACTGCCAGCATCCCACCTTTGTCCCTCAGACCTTGCCAATATATGTCTCTCTCTCTCTTTTTTTTGCCCGAAGTCTTTTTCCAGAACCTCAGAAGGTTGTACGGCCCACAGTCATGAGTTGAAAGCTGGAAGCGATAAAGAATAACTCCCTGAAAAAGCAGCCATCGACTAATGACTCTTGGAATTTGGTGAGCAAACACCTCAGCTCTCTTGCCCCTTTGGTGTCATAATTCAGAAACAATTGCTTTAGACCATTTCTCAAGATATTTGGGGGGATTTTGCTTCACTTTCCCACAATGGAAGTCGGCTTAACAATGAATTCTTTCTTGGCTAACTTCCCCTTCCTTACACCACTTCCCTACTCTTTTGCAGTATTTTCTGAACCTCACAACACTCAAATGTGTGTCCAGGGGTCCACTTTTAGGGAACCCAAATTAAGACATACCACTGTTAGAAATAAAAGTACTTGCAGAATTTCTTGTTTCTAGTTCCTCATGTAAGAATTTGGAAGTCACCACTCCATACAAAAACAAGTAAAAAAGCTGAAAGACTGAAAAACCAACTCTTCATAAAAATGTAGAAGTGAGACTATGGGGCAACCTGGTGTTCCCAAGACTGAAGAGACAGGCAAATACCGGGAGACACAGCTTACCAAAGCTGAACTCAGGAGCAGAAACTGCAGCAGGAACTTGTGCCAGGTAGGAAAAACTGAACTGTAATTAACAAATTGCAGCTCAGTTGGGCAAGACTGAGAGTTAAAAAATAACTCCAAGGGACCCTCACACTTTGGTGAATGTTATCTTCAGGAACTCAACCAACTTCTTACAGTAATTATCAGAGAAAAGTTCCCCTGTTCCTCTGGCAGGGGGAGAAGAAAAGGAACCACTTTGAAAAATATCAGACCACTCTATTCTTAACAAACTCTGCCTTCAGGAGAAACTAGTTATCCAAAGCCTAACCTTTGGGTCAGAGTCTAACTGACCTGAAGAAAGAGAAATACCAACTCCAGCCGGTACAAACATTCCACACAGAAAAAGGAAACTCCAGCTCATTATAGCTTTCAATGTGAGACAAGGGAAATACTCAGCTTCATCCCACTATACCCATCCTGTTCCATCTAAGGAGAGGATTTTAAAAAAACTGAGAAGTTGTGACCCTCACATTTCAGAAACATAGCCTTCAAAAGACTGAGCCCTAATCATAGAACTATATAATACTTCCATCCCCCACACCTTACCACCACATTATTAAAAGTCTATTCACAACACTATTTTACCTGGTGCATCATATCCAGCTATCAAGAAAAATGTACAAAGTCTACTAAAAGGCAGAAAGCAAAATTTGAACAAATAGAGCGAGTATCAGAACCAGACATGGCAGAGATGTTGGAATTATCTGACTAGAAATTTAAAACAACTACAGCTAATATGCTCAGGGCTCTAATGGAGAAGTAGACAGATGCAGGAACAAATGCAAAATGTAAGATGAAAAGCTTAGGAAGGAATAAAAAGTAAATGCTAGAGATCAAAAACACTGCAGCAGAAATGCAGAATTTTTTAATGGGCTTGGTACACTGGATATTACTGAAGTAAGACTCTCTGAGATTGAAGATATATCAATAGAAATCTCTAGAGCTGAAAAAGAAAAGCAAGTCTTAAAAATAAAACTGAACAGACTAGTCTAAGGACTGTGGAATAACTACAAAAGGTGGAACATGGGCAGAATGAGACTACTAGAAGAAGGAGGAGGAAGAGGAGGAGGAGGAGGAGGAGGAGGGAGAGAGAAAAAAATAAGTGAAACAATAGCAACTGGGAATGACATCAAGTTAAGGTCAGACATCAAACTAAAGAATAGGAACAAGAGGATAAATTTCAGAAAGACTAAACCTAGTCATAACACTTGTAAACTATAGAAAATCAAAGAAAAAGAAAAAATCATAAAAGAAACAAGAGGATAAAAATTTTTCTTGTAGAAGAACAAAAATAAGAGTTACATCTGGCTTCTCCTCAGAAACCTTGCAAGCAAGAAGAGAGTGGAGTGAAAAATTAGAATGTTGAGAGGAGAAAACCACCAACCTAGAATTCTGTATCCTTTAAAATTATTCTTCAAAAATGAAAAAAAAGTTTCTTAACATAAACAGAAATTAAGGAAGTTATTTGCCAGTAGACCTGCCTTTCAGGAAATATTTAAAGTAGTTCTTTAGGGAGAAGAAAAATAATATAGGTCAGAAACTCTGACCTACTGAAAAGAGAAGCACCAAAGAAGGAATAAATGATGGCTTAAAAAAACCTTCTATTTCTTTATTCTTAATTGATCTAATGGATAACTATTGTTAAAGATAATAATAGCAACGATGTATCTGCTTATGTATGCTTTTGTACATTATGCAAATATGCTTATATATGTAAAATTAATGACAGTAATGATACAAGGGGCAGAAGGGAGGAATTAGGATTATTTTGTGATTATAGCATACACTATCTGAAAAGTAGTATAATGCAATTTGAAAGTGGAATTTGGACTAGCTGTAAATATTTATTGTAGATTCTGGTGCAACCAATAAAAATAATTTTTTTAAAAGTATGACTGATTTGCTAAGAAAAGAGAGAAAATTTATGTAAATGCTCAATTAAAACTACAAAAGGCAGAAAAAGAGTGAAGACAAAAATGGAAACATAGAACAAGGGCGACAAGGAAAACAGTAACAAATGTGGTAGACATTAAATCAACTATATCAATATTCACTAAATGCAACAATTAAAAGACAGAGATTGTCAGAATGTATCAAAAAGTGAGACCATACTGTATGTTGTCAAAAGACACACTTCAAATATAAAGGCAAATGATGACTGAAAGTAAATGGATGGTGAAAAATTACCACGCCAACACTTATAACAACAAAGCAGGACATCACATATATATATATTTTTTTGAGTTGGTGTCTCACTCCATCACCCAGGCTGGAGTGCAGTGGGACACTCAGAGCCACCCCAGCATCCACCTGCTGTGCTCCAGCGATCCTTCCACCTCAGCCTTCCAAGTAACTAGAATTACAGGCGTGCGCTACCACGCCCAGCTAATATTTTATTTATTGTAGAGACGAGGTCTCACTAAGTTGCCCGGGCTGGTCTCAAACCTGCAGGCTCAGGCAATCCATTTGTCAAAGTGTTGGGGTTACAGGCTGAACCACCGAGCTCGGCTGTGACATCACATATTTTAAAGCAAGGAATGTTATCAGAAATAAAGAAGGGCATTTCATAATGATAAATGAGTCAATTCTTAAAAAGACATAAAAATATTTAACATGTATGAGCCTAATAACAGAGGATCAAACTTCAGGAGGCAAAAACTGATAGGACTATAAGAATAAATTCACTATAAGAGATGGATTTCATCCAACTATCTTCTCTATCAGAAATGGACAAATTCAGCAGGCAGAAAATCAGTAAAGACATAGTTGAACTTAGCAACACCACAATCAACTGGATGTAACAAACATCTACAGACTATTCATCCAACAGCAGCAGAATATATGTTCTTCTCAAGCTCATATGGAACAGTCACCAAGATAGACCACATTCTGGGCTATGAATTATACCTTAATACACTTAAAAGAATAAAAATTATGTATCTGCTCTCAGATCACAATGGAATTAAAATGTAAATTATTACAGAAAGATGCCTGGAAAATTCCCCCCAAATGTGGAGATTAAACAACATGCTTCTAAATAAAACATGGATCACAAAAGAAATCTCAAGATAAATTTTAACATATCTTGATCTAAATGAAAATGAAAACACAACTTATAAAAAGTAATGGAACACAGTGAAATCAGTGCTTAGAGGGAAATTTATAGCATTGGATGCATATATAAGGAAAGAGGAAAGAAAGAGGAAAGATCTAAAATCAATAAGCTTCTACTTTAGGTTAGAAAAAGAGGAGAAAATTCAGTACCAAGTAAACAGAAAAAAAAAAAATAAAAAATCAGAGCAAAATCAATGAAATCAAAACCATCTAATTAATAGAGAAACTTTAAAAAACCAAAAGTTAGTCATTTGAAAAGATCAACAAAATCAACTCTATCTAAGTTATGTAAGGCAAAAAGAAAGAACAGAAATTACTAATATCAGAAATGAAAGAGTGGACATCACTATAAATCACAGTCATTAAAAGAATAATCAAAGAACACTACAAACAAAGCTATGCCCCCAAATTTGATAACCTAGATAAAACACACCTATTTCTTGAAAGATGCTAAAAATCATACAGAAGAAAGAATCTAAATAGTCCTATATCTATTAAGTAAATTGAATCAATAATTAATAACCTTCCAAAATAAGCCAGTCCCAGATGGGCTCCCTGGCGAATTTTGCCAAACATTTAAGGGAGAAATTATACCAATTTTCTACAATCTGTGTAAGAAGATAAAAGCAGAGTGAATACTGTTAAATTCATTTAATAAGGCCAGCATCACTCTAATACAAAAACCAGACAAGGACATTACAAGAAATGAAAACTACAAATCAACATCTCTCATAAACATGGATACAAAAATCCTCAACAAAATATTAGCAAATCAAATCCAACATGCATAAAAAGAATTAAATACTACAACCAAATGGGACTTATCATAGGTATGCAAAGTTAGTTAAACATCCAAAAATCAATCCATCACATATAGCTATAAGAGAAAAATCACAGAATCATACTATTAGATGCAGAAAAAGCATTTGACAAAATTTGACACCTACTCTTGATAGAAGCTCTCAGTAAACTAGGCATAGAGGGGAACTTTCTCAAATTAATAAAGAATATCTACAAAAAGCCACAGCTAGTCTCATACTTAAAGGTGAGAAACCTGAAGCCTTCCCACTAAAATCAAGACCCGTCTCACCACTCCTTTTTTACATCATATTGGAAGTCCTGATACATTTTATCAGAAAAGGAAATACATAATATATCAACAGGGAAGGAAGAAATATAACTGTCTTTGTTCACAAATGGTAGGATCATCTATGTAGAAAAATGCTTAAAGTGGACCAAAAAAACCTCCTAGAATGTTGCAGCCTATAAAGTTAATATACAAAGTCAGTCACTTTCCTATGTGATAGCAATGAATAAGTTGAATTCGAAATTAAAAACACAATATAATTTACATTACCACCCAAAAGAATGAAATACTTAGGCATAAATCTAACATAATATGTACAAGACCTGTATTAGAGCTAACATAATATATACAAGACCTGTATTAGGAAAGCTACAAAACACTGATGAAAAGAAATCAAAGAGAGATATTCTATGTTCATGGATAGAAAGACTCCATATCGTCAAGACGACAATTATTTCTAACTTGATCTATGCATTCAATGCATCTCAATAAAATCCCCAGCAAGTTATTTTGTAGATATTAACAAACCAATTCTAAAGTTTATCTCGAAAGGCAAAATACCCAGAATAGCCAACACAATATTGAAAGAGAAATTGGAGAATTGATACTACCAGACTTCAAAACATACTATAAAACTATAGTAATCTAAGCAGTGTAATACTGATGGAAAAAGGGACAAATAAATCTATATAACAGAATAAAGGGCCAAGATATAGACCCATATAAATGTACTCAACTGATTATTAAGAAAGGGGCGAAGGCAGTCTTTTCAACAAATGGTGCTATAACATCTGGACATCTACATGCAAAAAGAGGAATTCAGACATAGACTTTTCACCTTTCACACACACCAAAAAAACCTCAAGATGAATCATAGACCTAAAAGTAAAATGCAAAATTACAGAACTTCTAGAAGACAACATGGGAGAAAACCTAGATGACCGTTGGTATTGCAGTGACTTTTAAAATACAACACCAAAGACACGATCTGTGAAGAAAATAAGTGTTAAATTGGATTTCATTAAAATTAAAAACTTCTGTCTTGCAAAAAGCAGTGTTAGGAGAATGAGAAGACAAGCCATAAACTGGAAAAATATTTGCAAAAGGCACATCTGATAAAAGACTATTATTCAGAATGTACACAGAACTCTTGAAACTCAATAATACAACACACAATCCAATTTAAAAGGTGGGTCAAAGACCTTCACAAACACTTCACCAAAGAGATAGATACAGGTGGAAAATAAGCATATGAAAAGATGCTTCGCATCATATATCATCAGGGAAATACAAATTACAGCAAGATGTCACTACACCCTTATTATAAACAGCAAAACTCCAGAACACTGACAATACCAAATGCTGGCAAGGATGTAAAGCAACAGAAACTCTCATTCATTGCTTATGAGAATTAAAAATTATACAGTCACTTTGGAAGACAGTCTGGCAGTTTCTCACAAAACTGCTTATTCTTACCATAGCATCCAGAAATTGTGTTCCCTGATATTTATCCAAGGAAATTGAAAACCATCTCTACACAAACACCTAAACATAGATGTTTATAGTAGCTTTATTCTTAACTGCCAAAACTTAGTCGCAACCAAGATGTCCTTCAGTAGCTAAATGAATAAAAAATGTGATACATATACATGATGGAATATTATGCAGCCATAAAGAAGGACAAACATATGGACTCTGCAGCAATTTGAATGGATTTAGAGTCTGTAATACTCAGTGATCTATCACAGAAACAACAGAATACCATATGTTCTCACTCATAAGCAGACCCTGAATATTTACCCTAATACTGTAAGAAAAGGATTGGCGGTAGCAGGATACTGTCAGGGGAGGGGGGGGGGACACAACATCAATAAGGGTACCTGATCGCAAACCAGGAGAAGTGGGGACCGAAGGGAAGCCCACACTTTACCTGTGCGATGACCACCTGTATACCTAATCCTGAATTGTACCCTACATCTTTAAAATAAAATAAAAAGTAAACCATGGTACATCCAGACAATGGAATTTCATTCAGCATTAAAAAGAAGTAAGCTGTCAAGCCATGAAAAGATATGAGGAAATTTAAATGCATATAAGTAAGTGAAATAAGCCAATCTGAAAAGGCGACATACTATGATTCCAACCGTATGATATGCTGGAAAAACAAAACTATGGAAACTATAAAGAGATCAATGGTTGCCAAGGGTTGAGGCATAGACAGTGATAAGTGGGCAGAGCACAGAGAATGTTTAAGATAATAAAATACTCTATATGGTACTATAATGGTGGACACATGCCATTATACATTTGTCCAGACCCATAAAAGATACAACACCAGAGTGAATTCTAAGGTAAAGTCTGAATGTTGGATGATAATGATATGTCACTGTAGGTTCATCACCTGTAACAAATGCACCCCTCTAATGGGGGATATTGACAATGGAAGTGTCTATGCATGTGTAGAAGAGGGGACATGGAAAATCTCTGTATCTGTTTCTCAATTTTGCTGTAAGCCTGAAATTTTTCTAAAATATAAAGTCTTTAATTTAAAAAGTAGGTAATGAAAAGTGCTCACATACCTGGCATACAGTATGTGGCATCACATAAATGACAGTAACCTAGGGAAAATAAGTTGATTTTACATCAGAGGGCAAAAACACATGAGACGGGTTGTTTGGGGAGAAGAGAGGACTTGCTGGATTGATAGGTAACGATGTACTCAAAAGGCCTGACTTGAGGACAGTGTCACTCAGTGGGAAGTATCCCCAAACATTTTTAATACATGAAAGCTTGGGGGTTAGATGAAAGCTAGTTCACCACACTGAACCGTAACATCAGAAATAAAAGACTTATTGATACGCCTCTCAAAATTTGGCTATACTTCCTGGAAGCCATTCAGTTTAATGAGGGCCCATCTCACTTGGAGAAGATTTTCCAGAGCTATTCTAGACTGCAATGGATAGATCCCTTCTTAATCTGCTCCAATCTAGATGTATAAATGCCAAGAGGCTCAACAAAACTTGGTTCAGTCATTGGCACTGATGTGGGATTTCCAGCATTAACTTTCTCTGCTGGGTGAAAAATGAAACATTTAAATGGAGATGCCCTAGACTATAGGATTTATATAAAGGCACCTTTTAGTATAGTCGTGCCAGATCATTCCTTTGTGGCTTTCATATCTGGACACTTCCAGAATTTGCAAAGACAAATCTTTTTGGATCACCCCATCCTTCCACTTAGAAGCAGCTCTGGTAATAATTGCCTAAAGCAACATTCCCAGAATATGTTTCATAAAAACGATATTGAAGAGATTCCATGGAGAAAAGAGGGTTTTGCAGTAGAAATGCATTTTTCAAAGATGGCAGCAACACAATTTATTGTCCTATATGCTCTTCTGGAACTTTGGCACTCACTCACCAAGATGTGGAATTGAATCCCCCTGCTCTTAAATCTGGGTGGGTTTGTGACTCACTTGTAGTAACAAAATACAATGAAAACAATGCTGCATAACTTCCAAGATTATGTCATAAAAGTCACTGTAGCTTTCACCTAGTGAGTGGCTATACTGTCATTGGAATTCTGAGCTGCCATGTAAGAGTCTTACTGCCTAGAGGCAGCCATGCTGTGAGGAAAGCCAATCTAGCCTACATAGCAAGCCACAAAGAAAAACTCCAAGGTGGCAAGGAGAAGCCCAGTCAGTCTCCAGTTGCTCCTGCCACCTGCTGTTCTAGCACTAACTAGACACCTGCTGACTACAACTGCATGAAAGATACTAAGCCATTAAGCAGCATCCCTGTGAATCCTGCCCAAATTCCTGACCCATAGAAACTACAGAGACAATAAAGTATTTATCATCTTAAGCCTCTATGTTTTGAGCAAATTGTTTCACAGAAATACTAAGAGATTCCATAAAAAGATTTGGGCAAAACTGGGTTAAACCAAACTCTATAAGTTTTTGTTTTTCTTTGCAGGATTTCTGAAGGCCTTTCATATGCCGATGAGCATTTTCCTCTCCAATACCGGCATTAGTATGCAGTATTTCCCAATTTATTTCCCCAAGCAATTATTTTTTATAGCTATTCTCAAGAGATAACTTTTGGGAATGCTAGGCTAAAATAATACTCTCTTCTCATTTGTAAATTTCCCTCTTCTGTGGTGATCTGACTACAGATAATGAAGATTTTACTTCACTATGATAATAAATTGAAGAACAAACAAGCAGTTATGGAGCAGCCCAGAAAAAGGCACTTCTTGGTAGCTCCTGTGTGTGACGTAAATTCATTCCAGCAGTCTCAGAGAGTAAACAGTATAAACTGTGAATGTCATTCACTATTTGCTTTGCCAATAATAGTTCCAGGATGTGCTGTTCTTCCAAAGGGTTTGACAAACATTTCAGTGCACTGAAATTTTCATAATCCTCCGGCTCTTCTGAGTATCTCACTAAAAAGTTGTAAGTAAAAGAGAGATTTTTGTGTCTAATCTATTGAGGGGAATGAAGGAATTATGCAGAAAACTCCACTCCAGTGTAATATCAGTTCTTTGCCTGGCTTTAAAATCGAGTACGTCTCCTGAAAAAGACAAGGATGAAGATTTAACTGCTAGAAATCAGAAAACGTTGTCCATTTTTTGGTTTAAAAATTAGACACAATATTGAAAAAGTTAGAAATAGTTCATTTTTAAAATCAATATGTAAAATCGGAATCGAGCTGAAGAGGTCAAACCTTAATAAATATATAACAAGGGAGAATCACTTACTGATTTGATAAAAAGAATAGAAGTGAGGAGTTACTCCTCTGATTCCCGATTAGTCACTGCATGACTACACCAAATGAGCTGATCCATGACTCAGTTTCTCAACAAATAAGTCACTCAATTTTCTAGCCCTTTTACCTAAAGAACTGTACGTCTAGTCAAAGTCAGAGAGAGAACTAGAGTGAAGCTAATACAGCACTCCCCTAGGTGCAACATTTATAGGGGCACCAAAAATCTCAGTAATTAAAAGAAATGACATTTAGTGCAATCTTTTTACAAAGTCAAAACTAACACAAACAAAATCTATAATGAACAAAATGTCGTTTTTCAACAAAAAGGCTCAGCAATGCTGATTTTTCCTTTTACCTCAGGTTCCAATATGGCTCGGCATGGTGCTATTACTGAGCCCTAAAAGTCACATAAAGTGAGCTACACCAGTTCATTGCATTTGATAATCGTGACAGCCAATAAACCAGTACCCATGTTGTTTTAGGTTCCCCCAAGC
>CAUYQG010163949.1:0-12026 GCA_963574415.1 Tarsius wallacei
GGTAGCACGCGCCTGTAGTTCCAGCTACTTGGAAGGTTGAGGCGGAAGGATCGCCGGAGCCCAGCAGGTCGAGGCTGCGGTGGCCGGGAGCGGCCACTGCACTCCAGTCTGGGCGACAGAGTGAGACTCCAACTCAAAAAAACAAAAACAAACAAACAAAAAAAAAACAAAACAATAAAGCAAAGAGTAACCAATTTTCCTAGTAAAGCCTCTAAAAATGGGATTGCCTCCTCTCTTCAGTTCTCCCACCAGAAGGTCAACTCCATGCCAGCAGGGCCATTGCCTGCTTCTGTTCACCAGAAATACCAAGTTCTCGGTGTCCCTAGCACCAGAATCATGCCCAGTAAGTGGCTGGCACTCAAGCCATGCCTGCAATATGAACTTCCTCCCCCATGTTCTAAACACATTGACGACTGACTGAACCTCTACCCCCAGGTCCAAGGTCTTTATATCCACCAGCTAAAACCCACCTATCAACAGGCATCTGTTGCTCATCTGCTGAAGAAAGCAGTGCAGGATTGAAGGGGGAAACGGGAGATGCTACAATTGGTTGCATAAATCTTTTCCCCCCTCAACAATAATTGCTAACATCTTTGCATGTCAAATTCTTTGTGATCATTGTCCCCACAGCAGTTCCATCGTGTAAGTGCCTTGTGATGCAACTTAGAGTTGACAGACTCGGTTTGTTCTCAAAGAGGATTTATAATCCAGAGTGGGAAAGTCTGCAAATATGTTCTTAGGTGTGGGCCTGTGACAGCTATCAGGAGGCTTTGCGTGTCATTGGGAAGCTCAGGGTTGACCTGTTTCCCCAGGAAGTTGTCTCCTCAAAGTGTTTTGTGCCTCCTCAAATCAAGATACCACCACCAAAAGAAAAGTGAATCAATACTGAATACCAAAAACAACAGAAAAGGCCAGACTCGGTGGCTCAACCTGTCATCCCAGCACTTTGGGAGACCAAGGCAAGCGGATGGCCTGAGCCCGTGGGTTCAAGACCAGTCCAGGCAATTTGGCGAGACCTCATCTCTACAATCAATCAAAAATGAGCCAGGGATGGTAGCACGCATCTATAGTTCCAGCTACTTGGAAGGCTGAGGCGGAAGAATCACTGGAGCCCAGCAGGTCAATGATGGGGTGGCCGTGAGTGTGTCATGGCACACCAGCCTGGGTGATGTAGTAAGACTCCAACTCAAAAAAAAAAAACAACAGAAAAACACACTCATTGATGTCAAACAGATCATAGCCTGTAACCTATTTTTTTCTAGCAGATTCATGAAGAGAAGAGCTACGTGCTTTCTCCTCCCATATCCTGAAACTGAGCAAGCCTGAAACTTATATTGACTAATTTTTTTTTAATGAAACAAGAATAAATAGAACTTGGCAGAATGCCTTTAAAATACTTTTAATTCTTCTGGACTGCCTGCTGCTCCTTGTAGACCTACTTGTTTATTTAATCTGGGTAAAGATATGAGTTTATGAGAAGTTGAATTCTTAGCCACTTCCTCAGCTAGGGCTAAATCCAGCCTCACAGATTCAGTGGCTTCTCAGCTCTCTCATCTGCACACTCCTTTCACATAGCTAGTTGCTTACTCCTCTTGAACCTTCAGGTGACAGTTAGACACCCCATCTCTGGGACATCTTTTTTTTTTGAGTTGGAGTCTCTCTGTCACCCAGGCTGGATGGCAGTGGCACACTCCTGGCCACTCCAGCGTCGGCCTGCTGGGCTCCAGCAATCCTTCTGCATCAGCCTTTCAAGTAACCAGAACTACAGGCATGTGCAACCGTGTCCAGCTAATTTTTGATTTATTGTAGAGACAAGGTCTCACCAAGTTGCCCGGGCTGGTCTCGAACCAACGGGCTCAGGCGATCCACTCGCCATGGCCTCCCAAAGCGCGGGATTACAGGCTGAGCCACGGAGCCCAGCCTGGGACATCTTTTTTAAACCTTCCTATCTGGGTTACAAGCGCTTACCACGGGTTCCCACATGAATCCTATTCTTCCTGATTCTTTCTTTGACAGCTTCCCCACCCCCACCTCCAATTGCCACGGGACTACAGGTGGCTACCAAAGCAGTCTTTGTCTCAGATATATCCCCAATGACTAGCAAGTCCCTGGTACCTAGAGCACATTGCAAAACTGCTTGTTGAAGAATATCACACTTCAATGCAAATCTTTTTTTCTTTCATTTTCTTATTCATTCATTCATGCATTAAATATTTATGGAGCACCTGCTGTGTTTCATAAACTTTTTTAGGCATGGGGTATACAGCACTTAAGAAATTTTAATCAGCTGGCTTGGTGACTCAGCCTGTAATCCCTCGCTTGGGGAGGCTGAGGTGAGTGGATTGCCTGAGCCTGCAGGTTCGAGACCCGCCTGGGCAACTTGGCGAGACCTCATCAATAAATCAAAAAATTAGCCGGGCATGATAGCGCGCGCCTGTAGTTCCAGCTACTTGGAAGGCTGAGGCGGAAGGATCGCCTGAGCCCAGCAGGTCGAGGCTGCAGTGGCCGGGAGTGGCCACTGCACTCCAGTCTGGGCAACAGAGTGAGATTCCAACTCAAAAAAAAAAAAAAAAAAAAATTTAATCCTGCAAATCTTATCTCCTAACGAGGGGCAAATATATAATAGACAAAATAAATAAGTAAGCCATAGCACATATGAGGTGGTGATAAGGGCCCAGAAACAAACTAAGCTGCAGGGAATGGGGACAAGGGCCAGGGGGAGGGTTTCCACTTTGGATAAAGGACCAAGGAAGGTCTCCCTCAGAAGGTGGCACTTGGGTAGGGATCTGACAAAGGCGAGATAGCCACAGGACATCTGAAGAAACAAGGCTCCTGACAGAGGGGAGAAAACAGCCAATGCAAAGACCCCGAGGCAGAAGCAAGTCTGGTGTATTCAAAGAACAGCAAAGGTCAAAGAGGTGCCAGGCCAGGGAGAGCAAGGAAGAAAGAAGAGGAGGATGAGGATAGAGATGCAGCAGTATGTGTGTTGGGGGCAGGGCGAGAGACGGACACCCATGCAGAAGAGTGACGTCTCCTAACACATTTTCTGAGGTTCACTTTGGCTGCTCGTTGAGAAGAAATGAAAGTGGCCAGGGCTGAAGCAGCGAGTCCATTTAGGAAGCTATGGGGCCTTGATCCAGACAAGAGATGCCTTGAGTTGACATCAGCAGATATAGTTGAATTCTAGATATATTTTAAAGGTTAAATGGACAGGATTTGCTGATGGGGTAAAAAGGCAAAGAGTGAGCAAAGACAACTCCAAGGATTTTGGCACGAGCCACTAGAAATGTGCAGTTGTCATTTACTGAGTAGAGGAAGACAATGAAAGAATTTGTTTGGGGCATAAGTTTGTGATGCCCGTTACATATCCAAGGGAAAATGTTGAGGAGATACATACCGTGCCAGGCTTTATAAATGTTAGCTCATTCTATCCTCATTACAACCCCATGAGAGAGGTAATATTTGTGGTCCCATCTTACAGAGAAGAGACTGAGGCTTGGGGCCCAAAGAGGAAGAATGACTGGTCCATGGTCGCCTAAGCAGTGGTAGAACTGGGGAACTGGGAATCAAGCCCCAGCATCAGGCTCTGGAATGTTTGCTCTTCTACACTATGCTGTGTCTTGGCTGAGCAAAACACACACACACATACACACAAACACACACACCCCACCTCATTCTAGTCACTTAAAAAAAAATCCTTACTGTCAACTCTGATTGGGCTCATTTCTGAGCCAATCACTGTGGCCAGGAGCTGGAGTGCTCTGATTAGATCAGATCTGAGTCACATGCTGTGGCCTGATCTTGGAGCTGGAGTCACACAAGGGAGTGAAGCAAGGGGAGACTTCCCAGAGGAAAATCAGAATAACATCATCAAAAAAAAAGAATGCATAGATGCTGAATGTCAAAGAAAAAAGTGCATTCTGGTAACAAATTTAGCCCACTCATAGCACACAGGCAAAGTTTACATATTAGTCATTCTGTATATGCATTTCAAGCCGACACAGAATACCAATTTGTGCCAAAATTTTCTCAACAGATTTTCTTATAAGATGTTTACTTGATTCCCTGAAACAATTACACTCTCCATTCTTATATTCCAACACAAAGAGGCTGAATGTCAAATATCTCAGCTGAGGGGAGGAAGACATTCTTAAATGTCTAAGAGGCAACTGTGCAATGCTTTCCTAATCCAGCATTTTTCAGAACAAGTTAAAAATCAAGCAATACAAACACAAAGCTAAAAAAAAAAACTCCAAATAGAATTCATTCAAAGTGCCAGGAACAGTGGTTCACGCCTGTAATCCCAGCACTTTGGGAAGCCAAAGAAGGATGATCACTTGAGCTCAGGAGTGCAAGAAAGATCACCATATGACTGCACCGTATCAGCAGTGTACAAACCAGATATAAATATCCGCCCTCAGCCACTTTAGAAAATAGTCTGGCAGTTTCTCAAAATGTTAAACAGAATCAACACAAGCCAGAAATCCTACTCCTTGGCATCTGTCCAAGAGATATAAAGACATACATCCACACAAAAATGTACCTGAGTGCTTATAGTGGTGTTATTATAATAACCAAAGTATGGAAACAATCCAAATGTTCATCAGTCGATAAACAGATAAACAAAATGTAATATGCCCACACAATGGAATATTATTCAGGGAGAAAAAGGAATGAAGTCCTAACACATGTTACAACATGAATGAACCTTGAAAACGTTACGCTAAGTGTAAGAAGTCAGTCACAAAAAGCAACATATTGTATGACGTCATGTGCATGACATATCCAAAAGAGGCGAATCTGTAGAGACAGAAAGTAGATAAATGAAAAAGGGAGAGAAGGAAGAGGAGGAAGAAGAGGAGGGAGAAAGAAAAAAGGAAGAAAAGGAAATAGAGAAGAAGTAAAGGTAGAAGAAAATGAAAGGGGAAACATTAACTGAGCGTTTACTATGTGCCAAACACTATCCTGGGTCCTTTATATATGTTGTATTTATATCCATGGGGAACATTACATTTTCAAAGGTAGCAGTAATGGAAGTTTTACCAGTCATATTTTGAGCAGCAGTCCATGGTACAGGTTTCCGTTTCTTTGTCCAGAAATCTGAGCGGTGAACTCTCTACTGGACCAGAGGTATCGTTTGGATATTATTCCTGGCCCTTTCCTAATTCTCTTCCCTTCTCGTAGATTCTGGAGTTTTCTAATATCCTGTAAAACATTACTGAGAGATAGTGCTAAGGGACAAAACTAAGAACTTTGCCTGTAACAGAGAGAGGTTCGTAATGGAACCTAAGTTCCTAATGGAACTTAATGGAAGACACACAGGTAACATGTGGTGGAATTGGGATTTGGTCCCTGTCCATCTAATTCCAAGCACAGACTCAGTCACGATACCTTCCAAAAGACTTTGAGCTGCATGACGTCGCTGTGCAAGAAAGCACCAGCATGCAAATCGTGGCTCAGCTGGGAAACATTTTTGTTCTATCTCAATTTACAGGTACAGGTAGGCATTGACACCAAATACTTTATGCATATTAAAACTTCATAAATAAAACTGCATGTTCCGGCCAGGCTCAGTGGCTCAAGCCTGTAATCCCAGCACTTTGGGAGGCCAAGGTGAGAGGATTGCCTGAGCCCAGGAGCTCGAGATCAGTCCGGGAACCTTGGCAAGACCTCATCTCTAAAATAAATCAAGAAAAAGTAGCCAGATATCATGGTGCACACCAGTAGTTGCAGCTAATTGGAAGTCTGAGGCGGAAGGATGGCCTGAGCCCAGCAGGTCCAGGCTGCGGTGGGCGTGACCATGCCACTGCACTCCAGCCTGGGTGACAGAGTGAGACTCCAACTCAAAAGAAAAACTGCATGTTCTTGTAGCATATGCCAAGAAGGAAGAGATGAGCCACTGGTGGTTTAAAAGGTTTATTAAAGAAAAGAAAAGAAGGGGGTGCAGTGGCTAGCTCTATAGAGAGAAAACCAGCGGCCTCTGTTCTCCTGCAGGTCACTTCTAAAACCCCAGTCTTGGCTTATCAGGTGGTCACCTGGCCTTGAAATACAGATGACGGTACTGCTGAGGCCCATCCTACAGCCTTGAAGTACAGATGTCCACATTAAATCAGTCACTCTCGGGATATTGTTAATCCCTTGTCCCTGAAATGTAGTTTTGGGAAAGCAAACACTGACAGTACCAAGACATTATCAGTCACCTAGCTTTGGAATGCGGTCTCAGGAAAGCAGATATCGGCAGGAAAGCAATTAATAACAGGACGATGTTAGAGCACAGTGTTAGCTTTTGGGCCTTTGCAACTCTGTGCTCCGTTTGCGAGGTTTATATAATGAATTGTTTTAACTACAACCTCCTCTCTCATTCCCCTACAAACCCTATCATTCCAACCTTTTTGTTTTAGAATAGAGCTGAAGGTCAATCTTCCGTAGCTGCTTCCTGCTGAAGAGGGACATTGTAGGGATTTGAAAGAAAAAAAGCTGGAATGTGGGTGTAGGGGGTTTGTGGAGGTTTGAAGTTTTTGATAATTGGAATGGGTTAAAAGTAGTTCATGGATCGTGTGGTTAGTAAAGTCTTGTAAATAGTCCTGGAGGAATTTTGAAAAAACTATGGGTTAAATGTAGAGTTTTCAGTAGATAGGCAAGGTTTGAGGCAGAAGGAGATTAAAAAAGAGTAGGTGAAAGAGATCTGTCTGTCATCTGGATAATTACACTTGGTTTCCAGAGGGTGATGAGACATGACATGGGAAAATGTATTTGGACTGATTTTAGTGAGAGGAGACCCCAGAGAATAAGAATTATAGCAAAGTTAGAAAAGTAGAGGGAAAATTTTTGAATGATAGTTTATTGAGGGGAGACACAGAGTAAAGGCCTATTTTGAGTAAAGTAAGAAGAGGGAATCCCAGTTTGATTAGTAACCAGTTCATTTGTTAGCCCCTTTTGCTTATTGATAGTTGTTTTAGTTTAGCTGTGTTGTTTCCTCAGGAATTTGTTTTAATTGAAGTTTGGTAGGCACTAGAACAGTGCTGGAGTAGCGGTAGCATCTGAGCGAGGAATGTTTCTTGACGGAGGTGGAGAGTTTCCTGGGGCCTGTTTTAATCTAGAGATATGAAACCAAGAAGAATGACAGGCCAATTTAGTCGCTGTGGGTGTGGTTAGAATGATCTCAAAGGGACCAGTTCACCAAGATTGGAGATAAGGTAAAGGGGTTTTATATTGGGGTTGTATATGAGTTGTTAGGCAGGTGATCGGAGTGAAGCCTGTTTTGCTTCCCTTCTGTGGCATTGTTGCCCTGTGAAATGAGGTCTGAGGTCACCTGGTGACCTCAGCAATGTATGATGCCCACTTTAGTTGGCATGTTAGCTGCCTCTAAAAGCTGGAGAATAAGTGGGGCGATAGTTATGGGAGAGCCCTTGGTGGATAGAAGCCCCCGTTCCTTCCAGATGGCAGTGTGCAAGTGTACGACATGAAAAATGTATTTAGAATTAGTGTATATGTTTACTGTCTTGCTAACTGTGAGGGTAAGTGCCCTGGTTAGTGCAATAAGCTCTGCCTTTTGGAAAGAAGTTCCCGAAGGAAGAGGTTGGAACTCTATAATTTTGGTGTCAGAAACGATGGCCTATCCTGCTATTCTTTTTCCTTCTGGTGTTGTAGAGGAAGCATGTAAAATCCAGTTTGTTTAAGGGGATAGAGGAAATATGGGAGAAGTGAGGTATTCAATCCTCCAATGCCTCTCTGCAAGAATGGGAGGCCCAGAGGAATGAGGGGTAAGGGTGGCAGGGTTGAAAGTAGGACAGCATTTAAGGGAAAACTTAGGAGGTTTAAGAAAAGTGACATGAATTAGTTGAATACGTGAGGAAGATAAGAGAGTTATGGCTTTTTTTTTTGAGTGAGGAGTGTCGCCACTGCCAAAGTGCGTGTAGACAGGCTGGCCATCCTTGGATTGTGGTATTTAGCTGTTTTGACAGATAAGTGACAGGGGTAAAAGAAGGGCCCTGGTTTTGTCCCAAGACTCCCAGGTCAATTTTGTGTTTTTCAGTAGTGTCAAGTATAAAGGCGTGAGAGAGGTTAGGAAGTACAGGGTTGGAGCTGAGAGAAGAGCTTGTTGAAGGGCATCAAAGGCTGAGCGAATGTCTGACTTTGGTTCCAGGGGATCTGGAAGATCTTCTCGGGTGGCTCGATATAAAGGTTGCGCTAAGAGAGCAAAATGAGGAATCCAGAGATGTAGATGTCCAGCCATTCCTAAGAAAGATGGGATTTCTGTTTTTGATGTGTTGTTGAGAGTGTGTTGATGAGGGACTACAAAGGAGGAGATCGTCCATATATTGAAGGAGAGAACTTGGGATAAGGTTGAGAGAGATCAGGTCTGACGCCAGGGCCTGACCAAAGAAATGAGGGCTGTCGCGAAAACCCTGTGGGAGGACTGTCCGTGCTAGCTGTTGGGAGCGGTGATTATCTGGATCAGTCCTGGTGAAGTCAAATAAATTTTGGGAGTATGGGTGTAGAGGGCTGGTAAAGAAGGCATCCTTGAGATCTAGAAAGGTAAAGTGAGTGGTAGAAGGGGGGATGAGAGAGAGAAGGGTACACAGGTTGGGGACCACTGGGTGTATGGGGAGAATGGCTGCATTAATAAGTCTTGGGTCCTGGACTAAGCAATAGGAGCCAACTGGCTGCTTGACAGGTAGGATGGGGGTATGACAGGGGGAATGGGGTGAGCATAGAGGCCCTGGTGTAGTAGTTTAGTGATGATAGGCTTTAACCCTTGTTGATGATTTTGGGAGATGGGGTATTGTGGCTGATTTGGGAATTTAGAGGAGTCTTTGAGATGGGTATGAATGGGAGCATGATGAGAAGCGACTGATGGGTTGTCTGTGTCCCAGACAATGAGGTTTATGGAAGAGGGGGGCTATGAAGGTAGGGCAGAGGAAGAGAGAGGGAGACTGAGGAGCAGTAGCCAGGCCAGTTCGGAAGGTGGACCTGGAGTAGCGATAAATGTTTTGAATTTGGAGAGAAGGTCCCTTCCAAAGATGGAAGTAGGGCATCTGGGGAGTATGAGAATGGAATGTTTTGGAGTGTGTAAGTTAGAGGTTCAGTTATTCATGGTGTAGATATTATACTGTTAACTCCAACACAGAGACCTAGAGACTTTGGGGTTTTTTTGGAGTAGGTAGGCATAGCAGAGTAAGTGGCCCCCATGTTAATGAGAAAAAGGATTGGCTTACCTGCCACTGTGAGAGTTACCCTAGGCTCCCAACTTCGGAGAGTTGGGGCCTGGAGTCCTGGGTACCTTCAGTCTTCATTTAGTAAGTGATAGTATTAAGATTTTAAAAAGTAAAAATCCTTGTTTTTTTGGTAACAAAGACAGCAGGGGGGAAATAACCAGCCATTGTATTATAGAACAAAAGTACCATACAAGATTTTTTTTTTACCAAAATCATTATCTTAATAGCAACAACTTTTTACATTTTTTTCTTTGTTTTCTGGTTTTTCTAATCTTTTAGATAACTTTTTCTTTTCATAGTTTGAATTAGTTTTCAGCAACTTTTGATTAATATAAGACTTTATGAGTTCAACATGAATGGCCAGGACCAAAAGGCTGGCACCTGTGTTAAATTAAGAAATTAATTTGCATTCCAGTGCCCTAATACTTACTTGGGGGTTGTTAGGGTGATGGTGAGCCAGTGCCAGGCACTTGAACAGATTTCCAGGCTTCCGTAAGTGGCCACCATTTGTGAGCCAAGTGTTCTCTCCTCTCTTCAAAAGAGAGTGCACCTGTTTCCCAATGGCTTCTTGGCCTGCACAGGGAACAAGGTCCAGGAGGGTTAGGCCTCTTTGGGGCAACTATGTTTTTAGAGTCCCCACAAACTGTACCCATAAGTAATGGACACCATTCCCTTAGCAGGTTTATTTTTACCAGTTCTCTGATGGGCAAAACTCTGATGGAGTTTTGTCACTAATGGTTACTGCCAGTTGGGGTGCCTTTTTTGACCCTCTGGTTCTGCTGCCCTCCAGGTTGGCACTGCCTCTTTTCTTAACGTTTTGGCTGAAAAAAGCTTTAAAAGCTTTTTTTAAAATAGGTTATACATATGAAACTTTCTGACCATTTGTTTGTTTGTAGCAGTCTGATGTAAAAGCCATTAGAGTGAACAGACCATATGGATGTGAAATGATTTGCTCCTACTTATTTATAATTATGAATAGGTAAATCTGTTTTTTAAAAAACCCTATAAATTATTAAATTACAGTTTTAATTGTAAGGTGTGGACAATTAGGTGAGAGTGATCAGTTCCCATTCTTATTGTACTTACACAGAGTACCCAGTATTTTATCCCTCTGGCAGAAGTCCTAGGCTTAGTAAAAGTGACTTAACTAGGTAGGAATGGCCAGTTCCCAAACCTTAGGTCATGTAGGGTATTTGGCATTTAAAGTTTTGCCTGTGTTAGTCAGGCACAACAGGTGATTTAACTTTTTGCTCATAAAATACAACTTTAGCAAGTCTGATACAACAAACATTGGTGTTCTTTAGCATTAATTTTTTTTTTTTTTTTTTGAGTTGGAGTCTCACTCTGTCGCCCAGACTGGAGTGTAGTGGCCGCTCCTGGCCACCACAGCCTCGACCTGCTGGGCTCCAGCGATCCTTCCGCCTCAGCCTTCCAAGTAGCTGGAATTACAGGCATGCACTACCATACCCGGCTAATTTTTTTTTTTATTTATTGGAGAGATGAGGTCTTATCAAGTTGCCCAGGTGGGTCTCGAACCCGCGGGCTCAGGCAATCCACTCACCTCAGCCTCCTAAGGCGCGGGATTACAGGCTGAGCCACCGAGCCCGGCTTAGCATTAATATTTTAACACATGGTAAAGTTGGAAGTAAAATCATACTAGAGCACTTGCACGTTTAGTTGGAAAAGCAGATTAAAATTACAGTGGACTTTTTTTAGTTGGTTAATAGGATTAATTAACACGCGCTCCCTTTACTCTTGTCTGGGAAGAAGCTTGATAAGTTCCAGTTTAGATTTAACTCGAAAGAGATTTTATTATAGAAGAAAAAAGACAAACAGACAAGAACTTTAATATTTGTTTTCCTGGCCACCCCCTGAGGACAGTTAAGTCATGTGGAACCCCGAATGGGCTTTCTGAGTACATGTTGGGGGTGGTGAGGAGGCGGTGCTCATGGTTTGACTTGCTGCCGCTAGTAGGGCTGCCGCCAGGGGGTTATTAGGTAGTGGGGGAAGGGGCACATGCAGGCTGGAGGCTGGGGTCAGGCGTCAGCCCCTTCTCAGAAGGTGAAAGAGAAGAAAGACTGGAGGCCAGGGTTAGGCGTCATGGCCTTAAACATTGGCCCCTCCTCTGCAGGTAGAGGTGGAAGGAGAGGAGGTTGAGCAGGAAGGAAAACTGATGGAGAGGGGAGTAAAAGCAGATTACAAGAGACAAGAGACAAAAATAAAGCACGAGGAACAGATATCTGGGTGGTGAGCTAACTTATAAAAGGCCTGAATTCATGGAATGTTAAGGCACTTGTTGCCGGAGTCCTGCTCCTGCAAAGTCAAGGGGTTCCCAAAGGTGGAGACAGCGTCGGCGTTTGGGGGAAAAAGAGAGAAAGGGGGGAAAGAGAGAGAGGGGTGGAGAGAAAGAGAGAAACTGGACACCTGATATGAGGATGAAGATGCCATTTATTGGGAATTGCAACAGGTCTTTTATCCCCAAATTTTGCAGTCAGTCTCACATGTCTTTCACGTGAACACAAAGCCAGGTGAGGGGCGTCCCCCACCCACCAAATGTTCTTTTCAGGAAAGAGGAAGAAAAATCCCGTAACAGATGTTAACTTTAATCCATGACAGACTATCCTATAAACCCTTTTCATCATATGCTAATTCATACTAATACCAAGTTAAACGATAACCTAAAAATTCCATAAACGCTACCCTTAATCCGCAACTGACCTATCCTATAAACATTTTTATCTTATGTTTATGCTAATACCAAGTTAAAAGATTCTATAGAAACTTAAATACTTATTTTACAACCTAAAG